>JAKELI010001217.1:0-10310 GCA_021525025.1 Lactarius hengduanensis
CTGTAAATTGGGACCTGTCAAAAGCTGTCGGCGACGGTCAGGACCGGTCACTGACAGCTTTTGACAGGTCCCAATTACAGATGCAGTTCACAAGAGCACACGGATAATGGACGCCTTCAAATGAGAACGAGAAGAAAAGTCGCACGCGAGCGACGTAAAGGCCCCGCATACCTCCACAGCTGAATCGGCGTTGACAAAGACAGTATCATAACGGCCAGCCCCCTTTCTCCATGAAGTCACTGCACGTATACGTTCACAGCGCATCCCCCCGGTTCCCGAAATATCGCTAGGCGCCTGGAAGGTGGCAATGGCGGAAGGATAAACGGTTATCTTTCCGTAAAACGTTGGATGGGCTGTGGAACTGATAGACATAATATCGGAAGCTGAGAGTGCTCTTGGTCGTAGATGAATTTCCGAATGAGACGAGGGAAGTCAGGTTGTGCAAGTTCGGCGGCGATATCATCCGGGTAAACCTTCATCTGTAACTGCAGTAGGTGTTCGGAGCTGTTCGGAGCTGTTCAAGGACACTCTGAACAGCTCTGAACAGCTCTGAACACCTAATTGTGTTTACAGATGTTGCGTACTATAAATGCAATCAAGTACATTTTTAAGTACCAAGTCATGCAACACGTAGTGGAATCTTTGAGAGGTCGACGTGGGCCTCAACTGTGGGACCGGCGATGTCGGCGTCGTCATTGTCTCATCTTCTTTAATATGCCATTTCCGCTGCCAGCGCGTTGCCGAGTAAACTTGAAGAATCCGAGATGAGGGGTTCATGACTCGGATCGACCCGGGCTCTGCCAGTGTTCATACCTAGTACGATTGACTAGTAAGTCCAGAGGATTAAGACAGTATTTAATTGGAAATCTCACCAAGTATTTGGCCCAAAACCGATAATATGCATGTGCTTTTCAGCATACCACGGTTAGTAAAATCAACACGAGCAGCCGCAAGCTGTCGAGGCGCTGGTTGGTTAGGAGCATTTGACTAAGCGCACAAACGATTTGAGCGCCGCCATGGGTCCTTCACAGCCTTGATATGCTTAGATTCCGTGATGGGGAACAAGCCCATTTGGAGCTCGTAGGCAGAATAAGTTTGGTAAAGGACGAGGGAATGCTGTCTTGGAAGATTGAAACCTTTAATACGACACACCAACCTCCCGAAAGATTTCACGATGACGGTGAAACCGCTTCAGGGCATCGTCTAAGGCACCAAGACTGCGCGTGTCGTGTATGTCACGTCGGGCTATGTAGCAAAATTCAAGGAAGGCACGCATGGCCAGCACCATCTCGTCTGGTATGTGCCCTTGAATTGCTGGTAAGTAAACCTGTGCGCCGTACATGTGTTAGACTTAATTATATCCTAAATATTAAAGAATCGTTCACCTTCATAAGTGCCTTTGAGTCGTCACCGGTCCATTGCTTAAAATTTCGGCCCTCGGGAAAGCGTCTGAGCCCTGCAAAAGGCGGAGCAAGTGCTATGCTGGACAATCAATTTAGTAGTGATAATTGATGTACACAGAGGTGAACTTACCGCCGATCTATGTCACGAGTATCTTCTGTGCTTGCGATGCTGGGTATTTGGCCTTAATGTAGTCATTCACCCATGTGACAAGGTGGTCCTTGAAGGCACCCTTGATTAACTGATGTAACAGGTCGGGTGACAGGAGTTCGTTGATATGGGCACAGGGAAAATAATGTGTGAATGGCTGCAAAAAATCTTATTAGAGTCACAGATCGGTATATAAACAGTTCCGAATGTGCGCTCCATAATCGCCGGCAAGGCCCAAGCCGCGGCCGCGCGTGGATTACGCGTGCTCGCGATGGCATATGGCTACGGCAGCGTCGCGGGGCCATGCCGCATATGCCAGCTGGTTAGCATGGAGAAGTGAAAAAAAATACGAACAACAATGTCACCAACCAATCCATATTCGTCCCAAAGCACGCCTAGCTCAAACTCCTCAACAAGGATTTCAGTATGTGCTTGAGAACGCTGGACGGGCTTTCGCTGAGTCGGCTCAAGAGTCTGCTGACCAGAGTCAAGGTCATTCGCAGGCGCAGTACATCTGACGTGATTTGTGATTTGTCAGTAAGGGATTGAGTCGAAATAAAAAGAATGCATACCTTGCACACCAACCTTGAATGACGCAGGCAAGCAGTGCCTGCTCTGGATAGTCTGCAATATAAGGACCCAGCCCGTAGATAACCCTCCTGAAGTGGTCATCCGGAAAACAACAACTTCGGGAGTTGTCATGCCAGGTCTGAGTGGCTTGAGTATTTTGGCAATTGATGAATGTAAGAGTTGACGGCGGAATTTGCGAAAGTCAGGGTCTTCGCGAAATTCGTGAGTTGCTAGATGAAATAGATACGTCAAAACGTCAGCGAATAAACAACTCGACTAGATATACAGCAAACAAGCCAACTTTTAGGGATCACGAAGAAACCAAGGAGCACAACACCATTGCGATGTGCTCGTCGAATGTTATTGTGTATGTTACCGATGGAGAGATAAATGGGCCAGTATTCATTGTGTCCCGTGGCCACAGATACAGTCGTTTTGTCACTACCGAGAATTATAGGACAAAAGACCAAGCCATGTGTTTCGGGATCCTCAGCAATTATGGTCTACCAAACAATGAGCACACATCTAAAGAGGGTACTGAGGACTCACCGCTTGTCTCCAGGCCCAATTTCCAGACATGAAATCGCAAAAGCGATGGGTTCCATCGGGAGTGCGCTCTTGAAGCGGCGCGAGATCAAAATCGGACTTGAAATCAGGATTAGACAAGATACCGTGGACCAGAGTGCGTGGATTCCGGAACCACACATCGTAATCAGCTTCCTGCCACGACACGATGTTACCTTCAGATCGGATTCCGTTATACTGCAAACTAAAAGATTGCCATGGGGTGTCGCCGAGAGGAGTAGAATCAATGGCGCTGTACATTTGCACGGCGTTTGCAAATGGTGGTTTACCATTGTGGGCACTGAGAGACGCCGCCCAAAGCGTGAGAAGACAATTGATATCTCCGGCAGACATCTGGTTACGACGATACAAGAAGTCGGCAACTTCAAATTCAAGACGATTGTTGTATGGCGTCCAGTCGTTAGGTCCCTGATTGGAATTACGTGGAGGTGCCAGCGTGTCTGATGGTATATCGTTTCCGTCCTCATCACAGATCTGCCCTACAACACGTAGCTAATGTTAGTCTATATAAAGAAACATTATATTAAGAGACTTACCATTGAGTTTGGTATGATAAACACGAGTAACACCCTCGGTAACACCTGGAGGGTCAGGCCGAGGAACGTGAGGAGGAATGTGCTCGTCAAGCGCATCGTCCCTAGGTGGTGAGTTTCGAGTCAATCCTTCAACGTAGGACCCAGGCGGTATGTGATCCGAATCAAAAATAGAGATATCTATGTCAATATCACGGTTGGCGCCTGGAGATCCTTCACGTGAAGGTGGATGTGATGGCACAGAGTCAGATGGAAATGGACGCGGAGCCTGTTCGTGCAATGACTCATTAGAAGACTCGGACTCGTTAGAAGACAAGTCGGAGCGTTGCAATGGGGATGGCGGAGGCTCATCTGTTTCGGGTCCCTGAATACCATGCTTCGCTTGCATGTGTCTCCTGAGTCCACTTCTGATGTGAAAGTGTCGGGGACAGTCAGGGACAAGGAAGAGTTGGGGGAGGGGGACCATATATATGGATGTCGGAAATTCTCCGTGTATTATTTGGTAGCATTGTGAGAAGATAATATAAAAGCAAAGAAGAACAAGGAGAGAATTAGAATAATGCGTGTAAGGGAGGCGTGGTAAGCCCAAATTGTGAAAATCTGTCAAGTCCGCAGTTGCGCGTTAGCCTTAGGCTAAACCTTTGCTTAAACCACTTAGCTGGCAAAAAATTTAGCGCATCCTGTCTTGAACATACCACCTCCTTCACCTCGTCACCATGCCAAAACCCCTTCCCCTCCACGTCGGATGAGTACACGGGCGAGTAACAAGACGGCTCACCCAGGGAAATATTGTCAAGCACAAACGTTCGAACCACGGCCCAGGTTCAAGAAGAAAAAATGGCTAAAGCTAAGGCTAAGGAGGCTCGTAAGGTGGCTAAGCAACAGGGCATCAACCGCGCAGCTCAGTTTGAGCATGCTTGTCTGGCCAACGAAGACCTGGTTGACGCTACTCCTCGCCCACTATTCACTCCAAAATGGCGTCATAACCAGATCCAGTCTGATCTCACTCCCATTTCAAAGACAAGTGACAGCGACAGCCACGGTGATAGCAACAACAATGGTGACAGCGACAGCCACGGCGACAACGACAGGGATAGCGACAACGACAGCGACCCGGATAGCGACTCGGAGTCGTCAGACGACAATGAGAAGTCCGCATTCAAACCACTTGCCTCCGAACCCTCAGACATGGGAGATAACTCGGCTCAGGCTGTCGAAAGCGACGTGCCGCCGCCTCCAGGCAAAAAGCTGAAAGGTGCGCACAAAAAGGCTGTGGTGACAAGAGCGGCAACAAAGGCAACATCTCGCAAGAACAAGAGAGCCAACAAGTTGATTGCCAAGTCAGCAGGTTCTGACGCAGAGCTGCCTCAGGAGCCCAAGCCGAAGAAAATAAAGTTACGCATACGGGACGAGATCAATGTTGCTGCAAAGAAGATGGAGGATCAAGCGGAGGACAAGAGCCAAGGGAATAGGTATGCTGATATGGTCAAGTCGATGTCAGGGAAGCGACTCGAAGGAGAGGGGTTAGCTCTCAAGGGACCCCTCAGCCCCAGGCGATGGTTTCGGTGGGAAAGAAGTCAGATGGAGCAATCAAACAGATAACGGCAACTGAGCCCAATCAGGCTTTGGTTTTGGCTTTAGCACATGGCACTCCACAGCATGTTCCGATGTAAGCTGACTGCTCCTCTCATGTCTCTGCCTTGGTCATCGCTGTTAACGCTCGATCAATCTACTCTTTTTTGTATGCTCAGTGATGCCTATGCCAGTGAGGGATGGAAAGTGCAAAGCTCAGCAGTCAACTGTGAAGACAGGGTCCCCCGTGATCATGCAAAGCCCACCTCACAAGGACCCAAGTCGCGTCCCAGCAACTACTTCCAGCCGTTCTAAGTCCAGCGTCGTTTTTCCACTCACAAGCAATTCCACTCGCTTGTCTGTGCCCTCAGCTCTCACCAACAACATCAACATCTGTAACTGCAGTAGGTGTTCGGAGCTGTTCGGAGCGTTCAAGGACACTCCGAACAGCTCTGAACAGCTCTGAACAGCTCTGAACACCTAATTGTGTTTACAGATGAACATCGTCAGT
The DNA here is from genome assembly GCA_021525025.1 of Lactarius hengduanensis. Lineage (NCBI taxonomy): Eukaryota > Fungi > Basidiomycota > Agaricomycetes > Russulales > Russulaceae > Lactarius > Lactarius hengduanensis. The sequence continues at coordinate 5,323 of JAKELI010001217.1, forward strand.
CATGGCTCGCTGGGCTCGACCAAGTAAAGGCCAAACCGCTTGACGTCACTCTATTTTCCGAAGGTGGTCTTTCTGATGCTGATGAGACCAACGGCATAGAACGGGAGGCCACGGTTAAGAGCCTGCCAAAAGGCAAGAGGCGTGCCACCAATGAAGTGAGTTTCTTTTTTTTTGTCGTGCTACCATACTTATGTTATTTCAATCTAGCAAACTCCTAGTCGTAAAGACCGAAGATGTGACTTCTAAAAACCTCGAAATGAAGGGCCTCCTGACTGCGACCGATGCACACTGGTTCCACCCTACATTTGTCACCACATATATGGCCTTCGTTGGTCAAACTGCTGACCCCTTGGGACGTGCCCATTAAGCAAGCAGTCGAGGTCATGCAGAAGATTTGGGACGCCACAAATGGCCATGAATATCGAGATTACATCATCTAGCGCGGTCTGTCAAAAGGTATGTGGTATATTCACGGTTAAAACAGTTTGAATATATGTGCTTCAGGCTATCAACGCATTGCCGATTCATGGCGAAATGTCGTTTGGTTCCATCGGAATTTCATGGGTTCAATCCTTTTGCGACTCGGCAAGATTGTTGCGGGATTCAGATTCAGGGCGTCAAGAAATTTGCTAGCTTTACCTCGAGGACCTTCGCCTTTTTGTACGAGGACACTGATGATGAAGACAAAACGGTACGCAAATCCAGACATCATCCTGTACCCACCTTATGACAACGCGATGCCATTTAGAAATGGAAGGGCCTCTTCCGTAGCCCATTATCCTTCAAACGTTTTGCTGCACACCTCGGGGCTATCGAAGTTCCCAGAAGGTTCCCGACCTCCATGGACCCAATACGCCAACTCCTTACCTATCGGTGCGCTTGGCCTGGCTGCTGCGGCGGGTAGTAGTGGTTTTTTTTTGCTCACAAAATTGCGCTGACTGCCGCTAGGTGGAGAGGGCACTGACTCTTATCAAAACCGGAATAGTGACGACCAAGACGCCCCGTGCGGCTAGAGGTAAAACCCTAACCCTCCCTAAGACTCTCAATTATTCTACTGGCAAGGACTCCACACGTCAGATGCCTTTGGGAAAAGCTACCCGGAATTACACAAAATCGGCACAGCTCGCTCACGAAGGCCAATTTGATGTTATCAATCAAGGAGGCTCGAGTATTCATGAATCCCACTCGACTCGGACCAAGATGGCCAAAGCTGGTAGTAGTAGGGAGGTCATTGATGTTGACGATATGATATACGAGCGTGGCCTCGTTGCCAATTCCGATTCTGATTGTAAGTAGTATTTTTCTGTTTCTCATTTGACTAACTGTGACGTGACCTCCAGAAATCTGTGTTGTACCATATTGCAACCAAAAAATCCCACTCCTTCCTCAGTCTGATCGGCGAGCCATCACGTGACCTACTTACTAGATGGACAGTGGATCTATGATAGGCGCTTCTAATTTGATTTCTTTTGTCTTTCTCTACGTTTTAAGTTTGTGTTCCTGACTGCAGCACTTGTGGGTGGCCTTAGTGACTCCAGTGAGGCACGTCCCCAACCGTAGCAGTATCTATACCAAATATAAACAGGCAATAATTTGTCTCCGGAGTTTGCTGAGTTCAGCTCATTTGGCGATGTCTCTGCATGCTCATTTTGCATACTTTGCCGCCCTATTTTGTTTAACGACTGAACCATTTCTCGTTCTTACTTGTCTCTTTCGCACGTTTTCGGCACAAGCGAAACAAGTGTTCATGGTGCCCACACATTTTCGGACGTGAAAATCGCCACATCGGAGTAGGACCTTCAGCCACTGTTTGGCAATTCACGATGCTCTCCTTTGCCAAGGGCCGCATGCGACTTTGTTTCTGGGGAACATTTCGTGTATTCACCGTATGTGTGTGGTCTTACGTGCGCTCTTCGAGTCTGTCGCTTCGCTATTTCGATTTACAGTATGTCTAATAGCCTCGTTCGTTTGCAGTTAATTGCACGGCACTATTTGGTTCCGCTTCGGACAAGGGTTCGGATGTCCCTCTTCATGCTTCATGTGGTGCTCACTCTACTCCTCTTTTTCACGCTTGGAACTTGGACGATGACAAAGACGTTGTTTTACTTTGTCACAGTCTGCCATCTGGAGCGGTTATACTGGACGACATCATGATGCAACACATATTTGGCAATGCACTCCATTGCGTTTACACAGTACCAATACCGCGGGCTCCCTCACATTCATTTGATTGATTGTTTGCAGCCGTCCGCTCGCCCTTCTTCGCCTGAATGAATCGACGTATTCATATCAATAGAGTTTCCTGACCGAGCAGAAAACCCGGTGCTTCACGAGCCTTCAAAACTCACAAGGTGCGTGGTCCCTGTCGACATGGACACGGCATATTTGAACGATCAAAACATGTGCACGAAAGGCTTTCTGAAACCTTTCAAACACGAAACAGAACTCACACTCGTACTACGTGAAAACCGACGTAGACAATCGTCATGTGGTTTCATACTCCCCTTATCTACTGCGTTACCACGCACACATGCAGTGCAGGAGGTGCGCAATGTATCTTTATCTGACTTCTCACCCCACTGAAATATTTGTTCACCTTTCGCTGTTGTCGTGGTATTCAGACCTGGATGAGCTGTCTTCACACTCGCCATGCCCTCCGCCAGCGTAGACCCACCTTCTCGTACGTCACGCCTCCAAATCACGCTCAAACACCCTACTCAGAAACCAGCGCATGTGTGCCCCGCCGCTCACAATCACAAAGGCCCTTACAGTACCGTTGAGTCCGAAGACGATGACAATCAGCCCCGCGGTGGAGCAAACGGCCTCGACATGGTCGCTCACATGAACGAAAACGGGAAGCAGAGTAGCTGGTGATTGCGGCGTCACCTCGGCGCTCGAACCAAGCATGCACCCTTAGCCCCAAACACCCGTCTATTCCACATACAAAGGACTCTCCAAGAATTGGAGCACGGGAAAATCATCTCAAATTCGTGAGTAGATCGCTCTTGACCCGTAACTTTCCCAATAATGACCCTCGATTCCGGCCTGGGTTCCACAGCACCTCGACCCTCTGAAATCAGGGGGGTCGACCACTTCTATTGTGGGGCAATAGCCGGTCAAGAGCTGTCTATGAACAGCATTCAAATCGCCGAATCTCGGGGGAAGCCGATCTCAGCCAGTGTGTGTAGAGACAACTCTGGTGCGTACTCAAATCCCAAATTCATTCAAGCCCCTGGTATCTATTTATGGGAGTCCTTCGTCACTATAGCGTACGGGACGACAACGAAGAAGACTAAGAAGCAATCTAAGAGGAGGTTGAAAACCGTTCACGGACGGCGGGATGGGTCCAGAAACTTGACGCTTTGTAGGACTTTCTTCTTTTGAGTCACCTTTTTTCCAGCTGCAAGTTCCTATCATTTCTTACAGCTGTCTCGATGTATTCTGCGTCTTTATGGGAAGCAGTCGAGAAAAAAATGATATCCTTAGCGGAATGCACGAGGCAGGTGATACCCGCTGAATCCGGGAGTGAGCTAACTGAGCATCTTACGCGTACACATTTGTTTTGTTATCGGCCATGCCCACGATTCGTCTCATGAACGCCACGACGGGACACAGCACCGCACGGGGAAGCGATCACTTGGGTCATCCTAGCCGGACTTTAGAACCCAGCAAAACCAAATCCTATCTATTGTCTCTTCTCACCGACGATATCACCCCGACTTTACGCGACTTAGAGCGACTGAAGCCCCCAGAACACCCGGACTCGCACTCGAAGGAGTACACGGCGGTTTAGAGTACCCTTCTGGACAGTATCTGCCATTCTTTCAGTAATGATCAGCTACGGTCCTTCACTCAGCAGTATGCCTTGTCGCTCGGCTCAAAACTGAGGAAAGCCTCGTACGCCGAAGCTATCGTAGAGAAAGCGTGCAGTGGCCTTCCCTAAGAGAGCTCAAACGTGCGCGGAGTGGTCGTACTGAAGTGACTTCCTTGGGTAGGCGCACTGTGTCCCTTTATTGATCTCTCTCACTCTTCCTAGCATTGGCACTCAGCCCAAGTGAGCTCTTCATCCTTTTAGGAAAAAGTACGTCTATACGTCTCTCATGCGGTTTTGTCTAATACTGTCTCAAGATGGTTCCGCACTTGTTTCAATTATCGAGGGAATATAACATATACGCCTCTGTGAAGTGCAATCCCCTCTCCTTGTATTTGGAGGGAAGCCGTGACTCGGTTAAGGGAGCTGAAGAATGTATCGATTGCCTTCAAAAAGGTGGGTTGAGTCGATCGTGTTACTGTTATGCAATACTTACCGACTAGTAGGACATTGTGGAGGACACCTTCGATACACCATCGAAACATCCTGTCCCACAGGACGCTTTTCACAGCATTTCGCGCCTCTCTGGAGCTTTTCTGGAGAAAACCGAGGACCAGAAAGTAAGGATATGTCTATCACCGGGCTACATTGTACTGACCTTACAAGTTACGTGTCCGAGCCAAGCATCCCTCGAATATCATGTTGGCTAAGAGGCTGGCAATAAGAGTCAATTACCAAGTTAGTACGCGATTTCGCGTTCAGGGCGGTTCACTGACGCTACTGTGGCAGGCAGAGCCCTCCGAACTTCTCTCACAACAGACACATCACAAGGACAAGGAATTGCGCACCCCAACAGCGGCGCCTCTGGCATAATCTCTGTACCCATTTTCAGGACCTCGTTTGTTACCTACAATGACGAGATCGAGTACTTTCCTTCAATGGCGCCGAGTGGGAGACTGATTGGGGGATACCCGCTCACAGAGCCTTGACTCAGTGGGCTTGCACAATCACGAGGTAGTCTCTCTCGATAGACGGGTGCTGCGTTCCACATGTAGCTCATCGACTTCCTTCCCAGTCTCCCGAGTTGATGAGCAGGGTTCCTTGGAGTCTCCGCATACAGGGGGGTTGACCTACACGGATACCCGCTTGTGGGTCGCGCGCAACGGACGTCAGCCAC
>JAKELI010001218.1:0-10310 GCA_021525025.1 Lactarius hengduanensis
TCAAGTGCTGACAGGTGACAACAATCAATGGAGACAGGTGCCGGCCTAACTCTGATTGTATCTAAGCTAGCACATAACAATATTCCATAGAATGATCGGCAAGATCCAGGGGAGATAATGCTGCCGAAGTAGGATTCAAGTTTCAAGTTGTAGAAAAGAGTTCCCTAATCCCCATTTCCTGAGCATATTGGACCCATGTGTAGTAGAGAAACAGAGATAGTGGGCCCATTTGAAGCAATCAACCATACAATTGAGGAGTGACACTGGGCCAATGTGAGACCATCGGCACTCTTAAGGGCAATGGTGGGCCCATATAAGACTATCGGTACTATCACTCCTCATGAGCTGTACAGGACCTATCAACAGGTTTGATGTCAGTGAGGAAAAGCAATGTTACAATGTTCATTGCTTCCAAGACATGTTGCCAATCACAGTAAATGGACACATTAATGAGACTGCCGATAGTATTGAATGGCCCCACCATTTTGAACTGCTGCCGATTGCCTTGAGTGGGCCGATTCAAAAACATTGGCAGCATTCCTTAGCGGCAAGGGTGGGCCCATTGGCAAACATCAGCACTGTTTCCCTAGCGGCAAGGGTGGGCCCATCTGAGAGCATCGGCATCATTTCCTAGAGGCAAGGGTGGGACCATTCAATAACATCGGCAGCTCTCCCCAGCAGCAAGGGTGGGCCCATCTGAGAGCATCGGCATCTTTTCCTAGCAGCAAGGGTGGGCCCATTCAAAAACATCGGCAGCTCTCCCCAGCAGCAAGGGTGGGCCCATCTGAGAGCATTGGCATCTTTTCTTACCGGCAAGGGTCGGCCCGTTCAAAAACATCGGCAGCTCTCCCCAGCAGCAAGGGTGGGCCCATCTGAGAGCATCGGCATCTTTTCTTACCGGCAAGGGTGGGCCCATTCAAAAAACATCGGCAGCTCTCCCCAGCAGCAAGGGTGGGCCCATCTGAGAGCATCGGCATCTTTTCTTACAGGCAAGGGTCGGCCCATTCAATAACATCGGCAGCTCTCCCCAGCAGCAAGGGTGGGCCCATCTGAGAGCATCGGCATCTTTTCCTAGCAGCAAGGGTGGGCCCATTCAAAAACATCGGCAGCTCTCCCCAGCAGCAAGGGTGGGCCCATCTGAGAGCATTGGCATCTTTTCTTACCGGCAAGGGTCGGCCCAGTTCAAAAACATCGGCAGCTCTCCCCAGCAGCAAGGGTGGGCCCATCTGAGAGCATCGGCATCATTTCTTACCGGCAAGGGTGGGCCCATTCAAAAACATCGGCAGCTCTCCCCAGCAGCAAGGGTGGGCCCATCTGAGAGCATCGGCATCATTTCTTACAGGCAAGGGTCGGCCCATTCAATAACATCGGCAGCTCTCCCCAGCAGCAAGGGTGGGCCCATCTGAGAGCATCGGCATCTTTCCTTAGCAGCAAGGGTGGGCCCATTCAAAAACATCGGCAGCTCTCCCTAGCAGCAAGGGTGGGCCCATCTGAGAGCATCGGCATCATTTCTTACCGGCAAGGGTCGGCCCATTCAAAAACATCGGCAGCTCTCCCCAGCAGCAAGGGTGGGCCCATCTGAGAGCATCGGCATCATTTCTTACCGGCAAGGGTCGGCCCATTCAAACACATCGGCAGCTCTCCCCAGCAGCAAGGGTGGGCCCATCTGAGAGCATCGGCATCATTTCTTACCGGCAAGGGTGGGCCCATTCAAAAACATCGGCAGCTCTTCCTAGCAGCAAGGGTGGGCCCATCTGAGAGCATCGGCATCTTTTCTTACCGGCAAGGGTGGGCCCATTCAAAAACATCGGCAGCTCTCCCCAGCAGCAAGGGTGGGCCCATCTGAGAGCATTGGCATCTTTTCCTAGCAGCAAGGGTCAGCCCATTCAAAAACATCGGCAGCTCTCCCCAGCAGCAAGGGTGGGCCCATCTGAGAGCATTGGCATCATTTCTTAGCGGCAAGGGTGGGCCCATTCAAAAACATCGGCAGCTCTTCCTAGCAGCAAGGGTGGGCCCATCTGAGAGCATCGGCATCTTTTCTTACCGGCAAGGGTGGGCCCATTCAAAAACATTGGCAGCTCTCCCCAGCAGCAAGGGTGGGCCCATCTGAGAGCATCGGCATCTTTTCTTACCGGCAAGGGTGGGCCCATTCAAAAACATCGGCAGCTCTTCCTAGCAGCAAGGGTGGGCCCATCTGAGAGCATCGGCATCTTTTCTTACCGGCAAGGGTCGGCCCATTCAAAAACATCGGCAGCTCTCCCCAGCAGCAAGGGTGGGCCCATCTGAGAGCATTGGCATCTTTTCCTAGCAGCAAGGGTCGGCCCATTCAAAAACATCGGCAGCTCTCCCCAGCAGCAAGGGTGGGCCCATCTGAGAGCATTGGCATCTTTTCCTAGAGGCAAGGGTGGGCCCATTCAAAAAAATCGGGAGCTTTCCCGAACAGCAAGGGTGGGCCCATTTGAGAGCATTGGCAGCATTCCCTGGCGGCAAGGGTGGGCCCATTCAAAAACATTGCTACCTTTCCCCAGCCAGCAGTAATGGTGGGCCCATTCGGCATGATTAGTGGTCTCTGCAGGTCACTTCAATGGGCCCATGTGAGTTTCTTTACAATTCCTCTTAATGGGCCCATGTGAGCATTTGCACTATATTTCTACAATGGGCCCACATGGGTTTTACCGATGTTTACGGTGCATTGTCACGTGGGTTCTGCCGACTACTTCGGTCTAGTCTTGCTACATGGGCTCAACCACCGGCGTCGCCACAGGATCCTCGTTCTCCTTATTGCTGCTGCTCGCAACTGAGATTGCTCCCATCGACGAGCCTCGGGCTTCCAATCGCGCTCCCGCATCCATTCCTCCCATCGCTTCGTCGCCGGACTCTTCTTCTCCTTTGATCCGGTAGTGTACTCGTACTGGGAGAGGTCGAAGTGGGGGGCTTTCATCGTCTTGGAGAGCTGCACGAAGCCTACGCACTTCGGCTTCCGTGTAGGGCGCGGCGTTGAGACGCTGCCCGGTGGTGCTGTCGAGGAGCCAGTAGGTCGAAGGGTCCTCGGGGTTGTCGACGTCGTCGATGCACTGGACGTTGGACAGTGCATTGCGCAGCTCTTCGTGGGTGAGGTTGCCGAGCCCGAGGGCAGTGACAGTGGAGGAAGTGGAGGTAGAGGGAAGAGACATGTTTGAGTGAGGAGTGAGGAATCCAGTGTGAGGAGATGGGGAAGACTCAGCGTCGTCTGCGCCGCTTTTAACTCGGTTGAGTTGACTTTCGAACTCCGCTATGGCCTCTTCTGCGAACACGTCATCTTTGTTGACCCACTGATTGTCCGAGTCGGAGTACCCCTTCCATTTCACGAGGTATTGGAGTTTCTTGCTTCTGCCGAATCGCCGGGAGTCTAGAATCCGTTCGATTTCATATTCTTCCTCCCCGTCCACAAGGTCCGGTGGCGGATGGGGGAAGTTTTTCCCATGCATCGGCGTCTCGCGATATGGCGTGAGTAAATCGATGTGAAACACGGGGTGAATACTCCACTGCGTGGGAAGCTCCAGTCTGTAATTGACGGGCGATAGTACCTGGATTACACGGAAGGGCCCATGTCGGCGTGCAGCGAGCTTGGCAGTCGGTTGATTGGTGCGAAGATGTCGTCCCTCCAGCCATACTTGATCCCCTTTCTGATATCTTGGCGTAGTTCGGTGTTTGATCCACAGCGTCTGGGCCTTCTTGATCAGTTCCTGGGCGTTCTTCCGCGCTTCTCGGAATTGATGTAGCCGCGTGAGTACCTGAGGGATAGGGGATGGTTTGTCAATCCAATCAGCACGTGGATCGTATCCCATCATGAGCGCGAATGGAGATGTTTTAGTGGCCTCGTGTGGCCAGCTGTTATGCGCGAATTCGGCCATTGGGAGGAAGTGCGCCCAGTTATCTTGCCGCTCGTTCGTCCAGAACCTTAGATACTGTTCCAACCACTGATTGGTTCGTTCGGATTGTCCGTCTGTACGTGGATGGTAAGCGGTCGATATGTTCTGATGGATTCCCAGGATGCGACACAGTTCCCGGGTGAACTTGGATGCGAATCGGGGATCACGGTCACTGATGATTTTGGTGGGTAATCTGAACCTCTTGAATACGTGTGTGATGTACAGCGCTGCGGTCCCTTCCGCCGTAATTTCCTCGATGCAAGGGATAAATATAGATGCCTTGGTGCAATCGTGATCCGTCACGGTGAGGATGGAGTCGTGACCCTGAGAGATCGGTAGCTTAGTAATAAAGTCTAGGGCTATAACTTCGAACGGCTTAGCGTCAGGGATCGGTGTAATGGGCATTAGCGGGGCTTTTGTGGGACGGTTGTTAACTTTGTGGCGTTGGCATTCCGCGCAGCCTTGGACGTAGTCAGTCACATGCTTCAGCATATGAGGCCACCAGTAGTGTCGTTCGATGATGCGGGCTGTTCGTTTAATACCTGGGTGTCCGTATATAGGTGGGTCGTGGTGGTTTTGAATGATGGTGCGGATGTCGTTTTGTTCGCCTGTAATAACTCGTGCCCCTTGTCGGTACCAGATTCCGTCGATCTTTTTGAGCTTGTGGGCGTCTACCCACGGTCTGATCCGATCTTCGTCTTGTTGGTGGTTCTCCGCGGTCTGGGTGACCAGTTGTCGTGCTTGGATTCGTTGTGCGGCGAACACTCGTCCGGGGAGGACCACTACTCCTTCGTTGTCCCGATCTCCTTGGTCGTAGTCGGGTCTTCTGGATAGTAGCGTCCGCTCTTCCGTTGTTTGTGCCTTTTATGTGGTGAATCTCGAAGTCGTATTCCATTAGCTCAAGCACTTCCCTTGCGACTCGACGACTTATCTTCTGGGGTGACTTCCAGTGTGTCAGGTTGAGGTGGTCGGAGAAGATTTTGATCTTATGAGGCGAGCCGGCTAGGTAGGGTCGCCAGTGTCTCAGGGCCTTTACGATGGCGAGTAGTTCGAGGTCGTATATGTCGTAGTTACGTTCAGCTTCGTTGAGCGTGGCTGAGTAGTATCCTATTGGGTGTCTTTTGCCGTCCGTTTTCTTCTGCAGTAGTACGGCCCCTACCGCGTATCCTGAGGCGTCGACCTCCAATTCGAATTGGTCGGTGAGTGTGGGGTGTGCTAGTACAGGCTCGGAGGTTACAAGGTCCTTGAGCTTCTGGAATGCGCTTTCTTCGTCGGCTCCCCAGGACCAGTCCGTGTCCTTGCGAGTGAGTCGGTTTAGTGCTCGAGCGTGTGTTGCGAAGCCGCGGATGAAGAGGCGGTAAAAATTGCAGAACCCGAGGAAGGAGCGTACGTCGCGTACCTTCGTGGGGCGAGGCCAATCGCGTATGCCCGAAATTTTTACCAGGTCCATGCGAGTCACCCCCTTTTCAAGGATAACCCCCAGGTAATCCATCCGCGGTTGGTGGAAGAGGCACTTTTCCGGTTTGAAGTACAGGTCATGGTCCAGCGCAATCTGCAGGATGTCGCATACCGCGTTGATGTGAGCTTGCAAGCCCGCGCTTTCGTGAGTGGCGATGCCGATGTCATCCATGTAGACGCGAATGATAGTGCCTAGTAGTCCGTGTTTCAGAATAATGGGCGCGCAGATTGCGTCCATCATTGCCTGGAAGGTTGCCGGTGAGTTGGTAAGTCCAAAGTACATCACCAATGGCTCGTAGAGTCCGTATTTAGTTTTGAACGCTGCTTTCGGTTCGTCTCCTTCTTTTACGCGGATGTTGTTGTAACCCCAACGAACGTCGAGTTTGGTGTAGATGTGACCGTTACCTAGGTCGTTGATGAGCTCGGCCATGAGTGGTAAGGGGTACTGGTTGCGAATGGTGCAGGCGTTGATCTTTCGGTAGTCTTGGACGGGGCGGAGCTTGCCATCTTTCTTCTTGATGAAGAAGAATGAGGATGCGTATGGTGATTTCGACGGTCGAATGTAACCCATCTTTAGTTGTTCTTCGAGCCATGTTTTGAGTTGGCCGTCTTCTTCCTGTGACATGGGGTATACTTTGCAGTCAATGCTGGCCGGTGTGCCGGGTTTGAAGTCGATTGCGTGATCCCATGGTCTCGTTGGTGGAAACCTATGTGATGCCTCCTCATTGAAGATCTTGGCGAAACGGCGGTATGGTTCGGGGATTTCGGCCACTTCCTTGTCTTGTCGGGCTGCGATGGCTAATTCAGTGGCCGTTGTTCGTATTTGGCATTCTTCTTCTAGTTCTAATACCGCTTCCTCGGCTTCCTCTTGAGTCATGGCGGCCATGAGTACGTGTTGTCGATCTGCTGGATGAGTGGATCGGAGGACTACTGGTAAGGTTTCCTCGTGGATGGTGGCATGTCTCCAGCTGATCGTCGGTTCGTAAGCGGCTAGCCAGGGGTATCCAAGTACTAGGTCTTCATCGCCAATGTCGGTGACGAGGAATCGCATGATCCTGTTAATTCCCTTTGTTTCCACATCGAGGTCGATAAAGTGAGTGATAGACCCAGCTTTGTTCTCGGTGTTGTCTATGTTCCATATTTTTTTTGGACGATCTAGGGGTTGCAGCCCCAGCCCCATGCGTTTTGCGAACGCGGGTCTTATAAAGTTGTCGGTGGCTCCTGAATCTACGAGCCCTTTTATGTCGGCCATGGAGTAACTGGTGCGAATCGAGACTGGAATTCGAAGCGAACGGAAGCGAGTCATGATTACAGAGTTACAATTAATTGCCCTCACCCAGGCCGATGGGTTTAGGCGTCTCGAAAACCCTCCTGATTCCACAAGTCTTGGAATATGAGGTCTTTTACTTCGTCGGTGGCTCCTCGCACTCCTTCGAGCCAGCTTTTGGCTGTATCCTGCGGGGTTGACGTATTTGCTGCGCGGACGCTGGATGGTTCCTGCGTGTAGTAGTCTGTTTCCGCGCCGCGGTTGTGGCTGGTCGAGGGTCTGTACTGCTGCGTTTGTTTCCTGGGTCTCGTGCAGTCTCGTGAGAAGTGACCCGGGTTGTTGCAGTTATAGCAGATGACTTCCCTCATGTCACGTCTTTGCCCGCCACCTCGGCCCCTTCCCCCTCCTCCTCCTCTTTGGTTCTGTCTGGCCTCTCTTCCTAAGACCTCCTCAGCGTTGGCCAGTCTTGCTCTGGAACGGTCGGCCGAGGTGTCCATGGCGTTTGGGTCGTACCTTGGGGGTGGATTGCGCGGGGGGTTCCATGGGGATCCATAGTTTCGGGGGATGTTGGGACGTGCCGAGGGTGTGGGTTTGGACAGGTGCAGTCTGGCTCGGAGGTGGATGTATTGTTTCTGACGTTTCAGGGTGGCGTCCTTCCATTCGTTGAACGTATCTGGGCTGTCCAGTTCATAGACTTTGGTGAACAGCGCGGGTGGTAGTCCCGCCGTGAACCGATCGATTGTTTGTCGGTCATTAAGGCGATAGTCAGCTTTCCGCGCCAACTGTTCGAAGTTGGTGACGTACGTGTCAATGTCGTCTCCGACCATTTTAAAACCCTTTGCCAAGGCCGCTTGAGCTTGTTCTTGTTCCAGAACGTTGGAAAAGCGGTCCGAGAAGCCGGCGGTTAAGGTATCCCAGAGGTACTCATCATACCTGTCTCTTCCTGTCCTTACTTCGTTATTGAGCCAGGTGAGGAACCCAAGGGTCCAGTTGCTGACGGCTGGTCCCTTTACGTATCCTAGGAACATGAGGCACCTGCGGTACACGTTTCGTAGGACGGGGGCGTCCCCGTTGAGCGCCCAATAGAGGTGCCATTGAGTGAGGAAGGCCTCGTAGTCGGCTCTGTCTCCTGTGAATACGGTGGGTTTTTCACCCGTCAGTTTGTCTTCGCCGGGTTGTATTCCTGCGCCCCCTCCTGCGCCTGCGCCTCCACCGCCTCCACCGCCTCCACCGCCTCCACCGCCTCCGGGTGGCGCTGGGAATCCTCCTTGTGGTGGTCCTCCTTGTGGTGGTCCTCCTCCGAAGTTTCCTCCGGGTCTTCTCGGTGGAGGGGGGCTTCCCCGTCCCGGGGGAGGGTCTGGGTGGTCGGGTCCTACTGCGCGAAATATCGCGGCTTCATCGGCATCCATTCGATGTCCCGTACCTGGGTGAATGGGTAGGAGGACTGCATTAGCTTCCTCTCGAATGCGTCGTACTTCTTCATTAATAAGGGTGTCCTCTTGTGTGATGGTTGCCATTGCAGCTGTGGCTGGGGAGCGTATGTGGATGACTTCCGGTTCGGTTATGTGAAGTGACTCAGCTGTTTGGACTATGTCCGCGACCTTCTGATTCTTCGTCGTCTGCTTCGGTTTGGTCGTCTTCTCCGCTTGTTTCCGAGGGTGCGGGTGTGCGGGGTTCCGAGGTAGCTTGGTTCTTGTTCTGGTTGTCCGTCTATGCGCCCCCACTGTTCTCGGGTGGGTAGTCCCCTCGTATCAATGTCGCAGTTGTAGTTTCTTCCCTGCGGGTCGTACTGCGTCCCACCTGTTGTCGATCGGGTTCCACGTAATCTCTACCCAACAGACGTTCTCGAAATTGAACTCAACTGGTCGGTATCGGGTAGGTCCCGACGCGAAGTCGACGAAGTATCCGGTGTCTCCTCGGTACTCTCTCCACCTTGCTGCTCCAAGGAATTGTACGGGTACGTTGCGATCTCCTCTTCGCTCAGAGGAGTATGTTCGAAAGTTGGTCCAACGATCTCGAGTCGTGAACGCCACGGTGGATGGATCTTGGTCTTAATGTAACGCCGCCACTGGCGTGAGTCCGACTTGGACCGTGAAAGGGCGTTGACGACTTAGCGAATTCAGTGACTCGATGGTCACGTGACACGAATACACGGCCTCGAGGTGCACGTGATCGTAAGGGGCACTAGGGCGAGCTCCACTAGGCGTATACTGATAACGACTTGCTCTACCAGAGACAAGCGGACGAAGTAGCAGGCACACAAGAAGAGGAATAGGAGAGGATGCGTGATGGCTATTGAAGAAGACCAAGATGAGGATCCTTGGTCTTCGATGCGTGCTATTTATACATGAGGGGGGTTCGCTTTAAAGCTCCCCTTGAACCGAGACGACTAGTAGCGTAAGTAGCTCGAACCCTACTACAGCTACTACTTAGGAATGAGTCAGAGCATCACCACAAACATGTGATACTCTGGCTGACTGATACGAGGTCCGTGACTAATTACTACTTACTAAGGGAGTCACCACCGTATAGTAAGCGTCCACAAGCCGGATCGTGACACACCGGTGAACCACAAGACGACAACACAGTAAGTTCCAAGTTATATGCGCCTCTTCCAGTGATACTATACAGGCGACAGCCTGCAGAGGAGCACAGGCAGCAAGACGCAACGGAAGACCCTACCCCGCTGCATTCATCTCCAACTCCGCCGTCCCATGGAACACCAGACCCTGGTTCAAGCTCCCACAACACAGCCGCTAACAACCCGGCCCCCACACAGGAAGTCCGGCGCACACCAGCCGCCGCCAACAATAGCCTGAGGCGATCAAGGTCGGCCGAAAGTGAGGGAGACGAACAGCCCCGCCAACAGCAAAACCCCTTACGCATAACCATACCGACCTTCCGGCCAAGGGTGACTAGAAGAAAGAAGCGTAAATACTAGCGCTCCAACATTCCTGGTGGCCAGCCCTTTTGCGTCTCATGCTTCGCACTGTCGCTTCTCTGTGCCGGGCCCAGTGATCGCGCCTCACGTCCTGTACTGTTGTTTCAAGTCTTTGCTCACGGCTGGCCTTATTCAAATAATACTGTCGCTCCTCTTTGACAATTCTTTCTGGCGTGGACTCTGTGCTCTATGGTTCTCGTGTTAAGTCGCTGTCTTTTCATTACCTGTCTTGTACTAGTGTGTATCCATATGATAAAATACATTTTCGTTGTCGTCTTTGTGACCGCGTCAGTTTGCACGGACATGAAAACTCTCGGATGAGGTGAAAATTTATATGGCGCCACAAAATGATCTGGCTTGCGTGCAATGGATTGAACCAGGGGAATGGACTGTAATACACGAGATGCAATGACAATGTCTCCTGACCATCGCAATACCTTCCGATATTTTTGAACCAGGGGAATGTATTGTAATACAGGAGAAGCGATGGCAATGTCTCCTGACCATTGCAATACCTTCTAATATTCACACAGCGATGGTATCCTTCCAGGCATATATAATATCGGCATACCATATATTCACCCTAACCCCTTACACTGAGTTATCTGATTGGCTTTCCATGCAAGTCGGCAATCATTATAGACATTATAAGGGTTTTTTCGAAAATTGCGTCCCGTAAGAGGTCAATATATTGCTGACATAAATATTCCCACCCATACATGGACTTTCGGAA
>JAKELI010001219.1:0-10306 GCA_021525025.1 Lactarius hengduanensis
AGCGTAGCGCAGAAGTCTGAGCGTAGCGCAGAAGTCTGAGCGTAGCGCAGAAGTCTGAGCGTAGCGCAGAAGTCTGAGCGTAGCGCAGAAGTCTGAGCGTAGCGCAGAAGTCTGAGCGTAGCGCAGAAGTCTGGCGTAGCGCAGAAGTCTGAGCGTAGCGCAGAAGTCTGAGCGTAGCGCAGAAGTCTGAGCGTAGCGCAGAAGTCTGAGCGTAGCGCAGAAGTCTGAGCGTAGCGCAGAAGTCTGAGCGTAGCGCGAAGTCTGAGGAGGCTAGCGTAGCGCAGAAGTCTGAGCGTAGCGCAGAAGTCTGAGCGTAGCGCAGAAGTCTGAGCGTAGCGCAGAAGTCTGAGCGTAGCGCAGAAGTCTGAGCGTAGCGCAGAAGTCTGAGCGTAGCGCAGAAGTCTGAGCGTAGCGCAGAAGTCTGAGCGTAGCGCAGAAGTCTGAGCGTAGCGCAGAAGTCTGAGCGTAGCGCAGAAGTCTGAGCGTAGCGCAAAGTCTGAGCGTAGCGCAGAAGTCCAGCATAGCATGGAAGTCCAGGCGTGGAAGTCCAGGCATAGCATAGAGTCCAAGCCAGCACAGAAGTCAGAGCATAGATGGAAGTCTGGGCATAGCACAGAAGTCCAAGTGTAGTGCAGAAGTCCAAGTTAGTGTTGCGACGGCTCCAGAGCCAGCTTTGCACACATTTTTCAAAGTTTTAAATAAAATAGCTAAAAAATGAATTATTTGGGGGAGATAGCTCTCATCAAAGGCTATCTGATTACTTATCGACTCTAAGCGATGTGACCATCCGTTCCGGTTATTTGATGAGCCAGAAAGTGAGCTGGCTAGCCGATTTGTATTTTTCAAATAACCCAGGAACGGCGCTCAGATCGCTTGGCGTTGGCGGAGGAGCCGATATACGTTAGGAGATCTATCTCCCCAAATATTTTCAGAATTTTCCAATTTCAATTTAATTTTTCGGCTCCATTCGGCTCCTGGAGCCGTCGCAACACTAAGTCCAAGCGAAGTCCAAAGATCATAAAATTCATCTTTTCTTTTTGTATTTTCATGTGTTCTACATTTGCTTTTGTCTTTTGTTGTGTGTTACCTGCCTGTTTTATAGCTGCTTTCACCTTTAGCTTGACTCATTTCCTTTGTTGGAAGCCAGCCACGCATTTTGCTTAGTCAACAGCTCCTTCCTTTTTTGTTGGAAGCCACCCTTACTGAAAACATGGCAGGTTTTTGCTTAGTCACAGCTCCTTCCTTTTCTGACCATCCTCTTTTAATATATAGATAAGTCATCGTATCAATGTAGAGGGTATCTTTTCTGCACCCTTACCCACAGTGAGCATCTGGATAGGGTCAGAAATGGATCACAAGGCCCAGGATTCTATACCCTTGTGACCCGTGCACTCGAAGTATGACTCTCTGAAGTCTGAACCCCTCATTGACCTCGTCGCAGCACCACATTGGTCGTGGGCATCGCGGCGCCACATCGGTGTTGTGGCATCACAGTGCTGTGTCAGTGCCGTAGCGTTGCGGTGCCACGTCGTGTCGTGGCATTGTGGTGCCATGTCAGTGTCATAGTGTTGTGATGCCATGTCAGGGTCGTGGCATCGTGGCGCCATATTGAGTCGTAGAGTCGCTGCACAGTGTTGATGTCGTAGAGTTGCCGTGCCATGTTGACGTTGTAGCATCACAAGGCATTGCGGCCGGCCTCTGCAGAGCGCAAGCTATCGTAGGCAGGTCTGCTGCGATCACAGCATTCGTCATCAAAGGGCTAGGGGCGCACGAGTGCGGCAAGGTCGAGAATGGAAACAGTGGGCTACATGGAGCCCAGGGATTGAGGGGCATCGCAGTGGTCGCACACGCTTCGGCACAGCGCGAAACCTCGCAGGGGTGGCTACCGGGGTCGATAAAATTTCTGGTTCGAATAGCTAAGGCCGCGCACAAGCATCAGTGTTTTGACAGGTTACTTCCTCACTGGTACCAGCTGGGGCCAGCTGGTACCAGCTGGTACCAGCTGGTACAACCCCCAAAAGTTAGCCAAAGTTAGCAAGTTGACCAGTTGACAGGCCATGTCAAATCTTCAACAATCTCCTTACAGAGTGATGACCAGCCTGCTGACCAGTTCACAAGCTCAACAAGTTGATCAAAATGGCAATTAAGTGTCAGTCATATGATTGGTCATATGATTAGTCATCATATCTTTGACCAAATCACATCAGGTCACCAGCACATATTTGCAGCAGCATAATAATAATAAATAATAATAATAATAATAATATAATATTTAATTGCAATCATCATAACAATAACAATAATAATATTTAATTGGAATTAAATAAATACAAAGAACTAGTCTATAGGAAGAACGGCAGCGGCGCGGCAGGGTCGGGGTGGCAGTGTTGGCGGCGGCGATTGGGTGGGTCGTCGCAGGGCCATGGGGCAGTGGTTCGCGCGCCGTCCGTGGCATCGTGGCGGGGGTTCGCCCGTCGTGCTGGAGTGGCGTCGCAGCGGGTGCGGCTTGGCGTGCTGCGAGCGCTAGCGCGTCGGCGACGGGCGTTTCGCACGGCGTCGTGACGTCATGGAGACCTCACATGTGTCGGCGGGTCGCAGGGCCAGGGTTGTGGCGGAGACCCGATGGCGTTTGGGGTGGTGGTTCGTCATGCCGTCGTGGCATCGCGCCGGGGTAGCATCGCGGCGGGCGGCACGGTGCGGTGTCGTAGTGCGGCTTGCGTGCTGCGATCGCATGCGTCCCAAAGCAAAGCAAAATGTAAAAAATAAAATAAAAACCCGCACCTAAGACCAGATAGATACGTTGGCAGAAGTGCTCACGTCGGCTACGTTCTTCGCCTGGTCGGTCGCAGGGCCGAGTTGTGGCGGAGTATCGGTAGTGTCGTCGGGTGGCGTTCACGTGCCGTCCGTGGCATGGTGGCGGGGTTCGTCCGTCGTGCTGGGGTAGCGGTCGGCGGCTTGCGTGGTGGCTGATCGCATGGCGCTGCAAAGCAAAGCAAAAAAAAGTAGAACACAACAAAGAACGCACCTAAGACCACATGGATACGTTGGCCGAAGCCCTGCTCACGCGGCTACATCTTGTCGATGGTCGTGGGGATGGTACGTGCAACGGCGGCGGGTGTGGTGGGAAGTCCTCGGAGAGTCCGCTAAGGTTAATGAGGAGCGCACCAATCATGCATCTAAACATTGAGGTGTGTCCCGGCGCGTGCAAACGCGATTTGCTGGGATGACGGGGACTACTCTGAGAAGAGGGGGGGACGAGTGGGGAGGCGGTCTAGATGACGAGGTGGGTGGGGTGGGATGAGGATGAGTAGGTTTGGTAGGTAAGCGCGTAAGCTCACCCGTGTCGAGAGGACGATTTGTTTGCCGCGCTAGCTGGTAGTCCTTCCTCCAGGATCACCGTTCCGTCGTAAGTAGTGCACGACGCGAGCAAAGACAACGAAAGTTTCGGAAAGTGCGTTACGTGTAAGCGAACGCTCGATACAGCGCTGCACGTGGCTGTTCGACTGGAGCGTCTCACTTTTCTCGTCGCACACCACACCTATGCAACCGCTGAAACGTAAGAGGGACGAGCTCCCAACCACCCCACAGAAGCTTAGGAAGATTCAACTGACCATCGGTGAGTACACTTCCGCAAAAATGTCACCAAGCCGAAGGTTGACTTGCGTAGTACCCGATTCTCTTGACATTCCTGCGACACCTCCCCCGTCGCCGCCCCCGCCGCCCCCGCCGTCCCCTGTCGGAGATGGAGTAGTGGTGAGTCTTGTGTTGGGTGTTGTCTCCCAGTCTTGACCGTTCTTACCCGATCGTTAGCGTGTGGAGCCTTCCTGCACATGTACCATATGCGTACGCAATCGCGGGTAACGGAAGGAGGAGGGTCGAGGGAAATATTGGGTACCTGGTCGTGTTTATAGCAGACTCGTACATCATCGGCGCGGAATGCGTACGCGTATGCAAGCTTTTGCCCTTTCTGACTCCTCGTGAAGTGGGAAGACGACAGCGAGCGGTGCGGACTTGTGCAACGCAGGACAGGCGGTGGTAATCTGGATACGCCACGCCGTTGTCGGGCAAGAGGACGTACCTCGAACAGCCTTCTGCATATTCTTGCAGAGACGGCACGTCTCGGGCTTCAGCTTACCATCGGAAAAATCCCTGGCCGTGGCTAGATCAATGGCGATAACTACACACGTCTCTTTGTCACCGCCGGGAGGAATGTACGATTTGATAAATTCAGTGTAATACCGAAAATCCAATGATCATTTTGCACCTGTAGGTCATGTTAACGAGTACAACAACACTTTTGCTCAAAGTTATGTACGTACTGACGACTAGCCTCCAAGATATTTATGTTTTGTCCGTGGCATCCTCTTCGTCGTTCTACCGAAGGGTGTCCTTTCGCATAGATATCATAACAATCGTGTTTTCTTGGAGTTTTATCCCGTGCAGTGTCAGAAGCCTCTAGTGCGGACTCAGTGCAAGAAAATACGTCATAGTGCCATGTTAGACGCCAGTGTTCGGTCAGCCGGCTACCTCGGGCCGACGTTAAAGGCTAGCAAGGGGAGTAAACACCAACGTTTCAGTAGATAAGACACTATAGCAGGAGATACAATGATAGAGGCAAAGTGATGTGTATTTGAACAGCATTAGGAGTGACCGTTTTAGTTCTGCGTTACGCAGGGTGTGACCTATTTAGATGGTCGTGGACTCCGACGAGAGGTTATTACGCGTCAAGGGCTTTGCATTAGATATGACGGCGCTGAAAAGGTACGAAGCCGGAGTATTTGGCAGCTTCAGCGCATCAACACCCTGAATCTTCACGGCAGTGAGACATGCGTGCTGGTTATGAGATGGTGTATTGGTCGGGAAGACAAAGAACGAAGGGTGCCGGACCGGCTCCGGGATGTAGTTAAGAACTGCAGTGAACTCTCGGCGTATAACGGGTAGCGTACCAAGTTCGATGTCTAGAGGGTTCCATTGTCAACTCTGTTGCACATGGAAGGTCTGTCACTGGCGGACATACCCAGTCCTCTTTCCCCCAGCACGAAGCGAGCCAACTACATCAAGGTTGCAGCAAATGGAGAAGGTAGTGCGGCGATCAATTAACTCTATGCACTCGATCTCTTAGAGGTACTTTGCGACAGTGCGCGCCTGGACACCTGGACATTGTACTCGTCCGCTTTGCTGACCCGAGGAAGAAAATGGATAGGGTTGGGTAACTCATCTTCCATTCTGGTATATTGAGGACGTACAGAAGTTCTCCACCTGAAGGTCTCGGCCTCTGTGTGAGTCGGCCACAGTAGAGGAAGTCGACTACAGGTGGTGCCACGATCCGAGAAACACGCACCTAGAGTCAATCAACTGTAACTTAGCAAGAGGCACGACCCGCGCAGAGAAAAGGTAGTTTGTGTTGTTCGCGGTAAGGTAGGTGTCTCAAAGAGGCGGAAGCACATGTTCACGGCAAGGTAGAGAGTCTCAGAGAGGAAGCAGAAGCACATGTCCGCCTAAGGGTCTCAGAAAGGAAGTTGACTGCAGGCGGTGCCACGATCCACGCACCTAATGCCAACAGACTGTTAGCAAGAGTCACGACATGCGCAGAGAGAAAGCGGTCGATGATATTCACAGTAAGGCAGAGTGTCTCAGGGAGGAGGTGGAAGCGCATGCCCGCCTGAAGGATCTCAGAAAGGAAGTTGACTACAGGTGGGTCACGATCCGAGAAACACGCACCTAATGCCAATCAACTGTAACTCAGCAAAGAGACACGACATGCGCAGAGAGAGAAAACGGTCGACGATGCTCACAGTAAGGTAGGTGTCCCAGAGGAGGCGGAAGCGCATGCCCGCCTGAAAGATCTCCCCTGAACAAAATGAGTCGGCACAATAGAGGAAATCGACTGCAGATGGCACCATGGCCCAAAAACCACGCACCTAATGCCAACCAACTGTAATTTAACTAGAGACATGACTTGCGCAGAGAGAAAGCCGTCGATGGTGTTCACGGCAAGGTAGAGAGGAAGCGGAAGGTGGATCCACAAAAAAAAAAAAAGAGGATGCGGAAGCGCATGTCCACCTAAATGATCTCTCCTGAATACGACGAGTCGGCGCAATAGAGGAAGTTGTCAGATGGTACCACGATCCAACAAACACGCACTTAATGCCAATAGACTGTAGGTTAACAGGAGACACGACATGCGCAGAGAGAATCGATCGATGATGTAAGGTAGAGTGTCTCGGGGAGGAGGCGGAAGCGCATGTCCACCTGAAGGACCTCAGACAGGAAGTTGACTACAGGCGGTGCCACGACCCAAGAAACATACCAACAGACTCTGAGCAAGAGACACGACACGAACAGAGAGAAAGCGGTCGATGATACTCACGGAAGAGTAGAATGTCTCAGGGAGGAGGCGGAAGCGCATGTCCGCCTGGAGGATCTCAGACAGGAAGTTGACTACAGGCAGTGCCAAGATCCAAGCAACACGTGCCTAATGCCAACAGACTGTTAGCAAGAGATACGAGACGCGCAGAGAGAAAGCGGTCGATGATGCTCACAGCAAGGCAGAGTGTCTCAGGGAAGCGGAAGCCCATGTGGGCCTATACCAACCAGTCGGTAAGGATACCACGCATCCTCCACGCGAGGTCCGTCTGGCTGTCCATATATTTTAGGTTGGGGAGAGTAGTTTGTTGTTCAGTGTTGGTACTTCGTCAAGTGATGAAGACTGTAGGAAAACAAGAGGGCACCTCTACGACCCCGATTGACCATCATAGGACCAGCAGCATCACCAACACCCAGGTCATCCCATTCGGCACCATTGGGAAAGGTTGACAGAGAATGATAAGAGCGAGGAAGAGGAAGAAAGCGAAAAACAAGCCCGAGACGAGGGCGTATGCGGCCTTGTTGGACGAGGCATGTTGAGACATAACCAAACGAGACGGAGATGAAAGTCCGCTCGGGGGGTTGTCGCGAAAATAAGGATACGTTTTAAGAATAGGTTATCATTGGTAATTTCTAGAGTTCAACGAAAGGCGATGCAAGCGATGGTGAAGTAGTAGTAGCCTCAGTAAGTATTCATAAAGTAGAGTAAATTAGGTGTTAATTAGCAATGCGGAACAAGTAGTGAATATTAGTGAATGACGAAAGTAGGTGCCAGCAAGTTGCCAGTTGAAACACTGCCACGAAAATATGGAGAGCTTCCAAGTACGTAGTCTTAAGGACTACTCGGAATGTAGAGCGCGTGACGTGCGGATTCCAATGAACGTATTTTGACCTGCCCCTCTCTCTTGAGGCCACACGCAGTCAGCAGTGACTTCCAACGACCGTTCACTAAAAGCATTCAAATTTTCCACGTAATCGGCAACAATTTCCCCATGGCTGTCCCGTGAAAATGGGCTAACACGGGCTTTCCGGCCACTGTGAAAGGCAAAAAATGCCCGTTCAACCTACGGGGCGGTTAGCTCCTTAAATGGCCATAGAATCTGAGTCGTCACATACTCCCGCAGCGGCCAGGGCAACAGCACCCTTGGGATGTCCGTACTCGAGAAGTAGGGAGTTTTCCATTGGCTTCTTAACGAGTGATGTCAATACGTCGATCATATATTGCGATTCGAAAAGGTCCTTGGCTTTCTAGCAGGTAAACCGATGAGCCTCGAACCTTGGTAAATACCGGACTTCTTACAACATAGTCTTCGTCACGAGACGATACTCCCTGAGGTGATGGAACCCCCCATAGTGCGGGCCCATCTCTTTTGTGGCCCATATGGCATACTCGGAGACCGCGCGTACGTTGTTCGTGTATTCAAAACACTGGCACGGTACTGTAAGGAACTGTTCGATGTGCTGCGTGACCGAAACGGAAGGCTATTCTGGCATTCAACGTACCAAGCGGACTTTTGTTTCATCCCTCAACTGACTCATCCAACAACAAGGCCGCATACACCTCACTGTCCCTTCGCTTGCTTCCTCTTCCTCGCTCGTACTTCTCTTTTCAACCGTTCAAAGGTGTCAAATGGGAAGACCTGGGTGCTGATAGATACTGAAGATGCTATGGTGGTTAGTTGGGGTTGTCGAGGTGCGCACTCTTTTTCTCCTATGGTCTTATTTGCCTGCATTGAACAACAAATTACTCTCCCCCCTGAACTATATGGACAGCTAAAAGGACCTCGCATGGAAGATGCGTGGTTGGTACAGGCCCGGATGCGCTTCCGCTCCCCTGAGACGTTCTACCTTACTGTGAGCATCATCGACCGTTTTATCTCTGCGCATGTCATGTCTCCTGCTTACCTACAACCCACTGGTATTAGGTACGTGTTTCTCGAATCATGGCGCCACCCGTAGTCAACTTCCTGTCTGAGGTCCTTCTAGCAGATATGCGCTTCTGCATCCCTACCTTACCGTAAACACCATCGACGCTTTCTCTCTCTCTGCGCGTGTCGTGTCTCTTGCTGACTTACAGTTGGTTGGTATTAGGTGTGCGTTTCTCGGATCGTGGCACCACCTGTCGTCAACTTCCTGTCTCAGATCCTTCCAGCGGATATGCGCTTCTGCTTCATCCTTGGGGCGCACTACCTCGCCGTGACACCATCGACTTCTCTCTGCGTGTCATGTCTCTTGCTGAGTTGCAGTTAGTTGGCATTAAGTGCGTGTTTCTCGGATCGTGGCACCACTTGTACTCAACTTCTTTTTTTGAGATCTTTCAGGTGGACATGCGCTTCTGCTGTCTCCACCCTGAGGCACTCTACCTTGCCGCGAACATCATCGACCACTTTCTCTCTGTGCATGTCGAATCTCCTGCTGACCTATAATCCGTTGGTTTAGGTGTGTGTTTCTCGGATCGTGGCACCGCTTGTACTTAACTTTCTCTCCGAGATCTTTCAGACGCACATACGCCTCTGCCTCCTCCCGGGGTGAGACACTTTACCTCGCCGCGAACATTATCGACCGCTTTCTCTCCACGGGTGTCGTGTTTCTTGCTAACGATCTGTCGGCAATATGTGCGGTTTGCTGGGTCGTGTAATCGAATTCCTGTCTGAGGTCCTTCCGGCAGACATGCGCTTCTGCCTCTTCCCTGGGACACCCTACCTTGGCGTGAACATCATCTACCGCTTTCTGTCTGCGCATGTCGAATCTCCTGCTAACGTACAATCCGTTGGTATTGGGTG
Source organism: Lactarius hengduanensis (assembly GCA_021525025.1). NCBI lineage: Eukaryota > Fungi > Basidiomycota > Agaricomycetes > Russulales > Russulaceae > Lactarius > Lactarius hengduanensis. The sequence goes on from JAKELI010001219.1 coordinate 9,150, forward strand.
CGTGTTTCTCGGATCATGGTACCACCCGTAGTCAACTTCCTTGTTGAGATCCTTCTAGCGGATATGCTCTTCTGCCCTCCTCCCTGGGACACCCTCGCCGTGAACATCGTCGACCGCTTTCCCTCCGCGCATGTCGTGTCTAATGCTAACTTACGGTCTGTTGGAATTAGGTGCGTGTTTGTTAGATCGTGTAAGTCAACTTCCTGCCTGAGATACTTCAGGCAGACACGCGCTTCTACCTCCTCCCTAATGGATTTACCTTGCCGTGAACGTCATCGACCGCTTTCTCTCTGCAGGTGTCGTGTCTCTTGTAAGTTACAGTTGGTTGGCATTTGGTGCGTGTTTCTCGGTCGTGGCACCATTTACGGTCAACTTCTCTACTGCGCCGACTCATCATATACAGAGGCCGAGAAGTACACCGCTGTCAATACCCAACGTCGTCGACGTCACTGCTGCCGAAGCCCTCCCCAGGGTGGAATCAAAACTACGCCACTGCCGCCGCTGGAGAGCCAATGTGACACCACGCCTATAAAGCGACGACGCAGCCACGGGGGGTGCGCGCTAACGCCGGTTTCCAGCAATGACCAAGACGACAACACAGCGAAGTCGACCATTACGACAACGGCAATGACGAGGCGACAGCAAGGCAATCGGAAGAACGGCGATCGCAGCGATGACAACCGCGGTGGATGAAGGCGACTGCGATGACGACGGTGGTGGGGATGAGGACGACGACGACGACGATGAGACGACGACGACGACGACGATGAGGACGACGACGACGACGACGATGAGAGACGACGACGACGACGACGATGAGGACGACGCGACGATGAGGACGACGACGACGATGAGGACGACGACGACGATGAGGACGACGACGACGATGAGGAGACGACGACGATGAGGACGACGACGACGGCGGCGATGGTGACGACGACGGCGGCGATGGCGATGGCGACGGCGGCGACGGCGAGTGACGGCGATGGTGATGGCGATGGCGATGGCAACGACGGTGATGAGCGGCGGTGACAGCGGATGGCGGTGACAAAGCAACCGATGAGCCGCTCCGACCCTGTTTAGTTTTTAGTTGTATTATGTAGGCCGCTGTGAAATGTGATTTTATTTATTGGTTTTTTCTATTGGTTTTGTGTGAA
>JAKELI010000122.1:0-106581 GCA_021525025.1 Lactarius hengduanensis
GACACGAGAAATGGAAACCGATCATCTAAGTAAAGGAGAGACACGGCATACGAAATATGCAGACAAAGGGAATCAAGACACGGTGACGCACAACAATGAGCCTCGTCCGACTCCATCAGTGGCGCAATGGCCCACGCAATCTCCAACAGCATCTTGTGAGCGATTAGGAGTAACTGACAGGGTGGATTGACGAGAGACAAAGGGTGAAGGCAGAGGTTAGTGGAGTGATAGATGGAGACTTGACAGGTTGAAAGAGAACATCTGCAATCAACGCAGAGGTGATGAAAGGAGGGCTTGGGCAAGGCTTCCGAGGCTAGGGTGTGACAGGGGTAACCCCAGGTTTTTTTTGCCATACCTGTACCTGTACCCGTGAACACCGTACCCATATGGGTAGGGGTATGAAAACATACACGGTTTCCACGGGTTTCCAGGGGTAGGGGTATGGAAAAACCCCTAAGGGTATATGGGTTTCTGTATAAAATCAATATAAAATCAATATATTTGGGTGAGAGTTATTTTGAAAAATGTTAATAATCATTACATTGACTATTTATTCCTTATCTGAAGCCATTATGGCCTTGGATAACATCAAAATCCGAGTATAATTGATAAAAATCATGTAAACATCCAGAAAAATCTGGAAATATACCCAAATACCCAAAATGTTTATGTAATGCTTATGTAAGCATACCCATAAACCCGTGGCTACGGGTACGGGTTTCCCGCGGGTATAAAAACCCGTACCCATACCCGTACCTGTACATACCCGTGACCAAAAACCCACGGTGTTACCTGTACCCGTGTCACACCTTATCTGAGGCATGTCGTCCGGTGGCATTCCACAGGTGTCTGGGGTCAGACAGGGTGGCAATGAGTGTGAGAGTATACGGAAAGATGGTGAGACAGGAAACGACGAGAACAGAGACGAAGACGACGTGGCAAGACTTGGATTATGACTGAGTATTAGTGTATGAAGGAGACGAAAACACAAGGGCGAAGGGTGGTGAAGGGAAGCAGAGATGGAATATGATAACAGAGACAGCTTGACTTTGAATCCGGGTGGCTGCAGGTGGCTGAGGGATACAGTAGGCGGGCAAGGCCGAAACAGGGGAAAACAGGTGATTTCGGGCCCAGAGCCCGAGGGAACCTTACAGTGTCTCCAATCCTGAGGCCGATACCCCAAGTATGAGTCAATCGCTCATCCAATGACGACTGTATAGGATCAGATCACTTCATCTGCCCGACTATGCTGCCTGACTACGCTGAACAACAGTTTTTTAACAAATGATTTTCAAAACCGATAAGTAGAATAGATAAATACATCTATTAATTACCACGATTAATTTTTGTGGGAAAGAAATTCGGCATGGTCACCAAGGTACCCATTCAAATCCTGCCTATATCCCCAAAGTGGTTGTGAGGTGACAAGTGTTATGAATACCGCTGTAGGTCAAGTGTACGACACGAATACACGGCCTCTTGGTACACATGATTGTTAATGGCACTAGGGCTCGTTCCACTAGGTGTAATCGATGTTCAACTTGGCCTATGAGAGCCAAGCGAAGGATGAGGCAGACAGCTGCGGAGACGTGAAGGAGAGCGAGTAGAATGGCTATTGGAGAAGACCAGAACGGTGTATTCTGGTCTTCAACTTCTCCTATTTATACATGAGTAGGGGTCGCTTTAAAGCTCCCTTTGAATCTGTACTACTAGTAGTGTTAATAGCTCAAACCCTATGATCACTGTACTAGTAATGAGTCATGCCACATCAGCATGTGATACTTGTCCATGACTAATACAAGAAGTCCATGACCTATTACTACTTACTAAGGGAGTCATAACCACCTAGTAAGCATCCACTTCGTCGGTCGTAACAGAGCATCTCTGGATCCATAATATTGTTTGGGATGTGTTCTGCCTTTCTATTCTGTGTTTAAGTGCCTCAGGGATTCCTGACTATCTCTGATCCAGCCAACATCGGCTGGAGTATCAATCGCAGCAGAATCCCAATGTCGGCCAGCGCCAGCTGGAGTATGAACCATTAAAGACTCTCATCACTGATTGGGCTATCAATTATATAAGTCACCTCTGACCATTATGTGTGACAACAACAATAGCAGCAGCGGTGACACAGCAACAATGCTCATACACAACTACAGTACATTGTTTGTAGTTAGTAGTGCCTAGTATTCAAGTTTTACAGGTGGATAGTGTAGAGTACTCAAGTACTCATGCAGTTTGTCGTGAGTACTCATGACTCAGATGGGTACTCACTTAAGTATGAGTTGAGTACGAATCTTGGGTTTGAGAAAATTGGTGAGTACTCACACCAACAAGTATGAGTCAAGTGTGAGTGGCTCTTTGGGAATTTCCAACAAGTACTCATACTCACAAGTATAACTCATTGACATCTCTAAGTGCAAGATAGGAACTGATAAAAGATATGAAATGCATGGTGATACAGGGCCTCTCAGTGTGAATGGAAGGAGTCAAGATAATCAAAGAAGTGAAAGAGGTTCAAAATTGTAGCAGAGAGAGAAAGAGGGGAGTGTAACGTTCCTTCCTGGACGTTCGACTCGACTTGAGTCACGTGTGCCTATTTGCTGCGGCAACCGCGTTCGTGTGTTGCAAGAGTCGTAGGGGCGTTCGATAGTCGTCGATAATGGCAGATAGGGGAAGAGTGGACAGTGGCTGGACAGGCTCCGAAGGCGCACTGAAGAGGATGAAGGTGGAGGGACGGGTCTCCGAGGTCACACCAGCGAGCGAAGAGGTGATCGATGTGGTTATTCGCAGAGTGGATAGCGCAGTACTACTGGCCCGGCTCCAAAGAGGGAAGGTATTCACAAAGATATCAAAGCTACCGCTACAAGGCGCGAGTAGCTGTCTACTTATACACAGTAGGGGAGCTTTGAAGCTCAGCCCTAACTCCGGAACCCTAATACGAGTGTCCAATGGCATAACGCCCTCGTATAGTATCAGTCAGCAGTCCATACAGTAGTCAGCGGTCATCAGTCATCCGCTATGTGTCTCAGTCATCTGAATCTCGATTCGTACCGTATTGCATCAGAGGCTAGACCAGCCCGGGCACAAGCTCATCCGGGCCCTTCTGGTCGAGTCGAGGCAGGTCACATGCCAGGGTCACGTGACGGCCGTACATCAGGACCTATTCCCAAGGCTCCTGGCAGCGGTTCTGAGGTGGGGAGGGAGATCGATCGCTCACCAGACGTCCTGCTCTCGCGGTGTGTTCTAGGGCTTCTATTGCTGCCCATACCCTCTCTTGCACGCGTGGATCTTCTTCGGCTTGCCAGTCCCACCATACAGTCTTCAGGCGTGTTGGCGGACTCCACAACGGGGATATCGGCGGTCGGTGTGTAGTCACGTGGCGAATCACGTGCCGGCGAGGGTGAAACCGTGACAGGGAGGGCCAGAATTGTAACAATTAAGGCAGGTTAAGAAGGCAACCTGCCTTAAAATTGCCTTGGGAAAAAATGTCCTTAAAATGGCCTTAGAAACATGTTAAGGCCTGATTACTAGTAAGAGCATTTAAGTACTTTTAGGTTTTCCTAATGCCCACAGTTGTCCCCCTTCACACATGAGCTCCAACCAATTGTTTCAGTGTCTCCTTCTGCAAGTGCTTGGTGGCATCTGGGCTTCCACCACTGGCAGTGGGTAGTGGGATGATGCCATAGTGGGTGAGATATGTGGTGAGGCTTTGTTCACTAAGGTTGTCAATCACATTTACAGTGTACAGGGGTGGGAGATTGTGCTGATCACACAAGTCAGCTCAGACTGATATAAAAGGCTGAATGAGAACTCACAGGTGGGAGGGTGGGATCAGTTCCATCAGTGAATGGAACAACTTCAAAGGGCACAACATTTCCAAGTCCCCTGCTCTGGTTGATTAACTATAGGCATTGGGAATCAGATAGTTAGAAGCAAATATATCCAAATGAAATACCCTCTTGACATCTGGGAGGATCTCAGCCCTTGTGTTCTGAAGATCAACATGGAATTGCTGAATTTCATTGTGCAGTTGGTGGATTTCATTCAGGATTGCAGGGTGAACCACAGCTGCAAATTACATCAACCACCAGCAGATTACTCCCTTGGAGTTAAGATGATACCTTCAGGGGCTGCTGCTGCTGCTGCTGCTTGTGCAACAATACTATGCTCATATATGACTGCGTTATAACGATCATCCTGGGTGCAGTTTGGGCCTTGCACAACCCCTGGAGACACAATAAGGAAAGTTATTGTGGACTACTACAGTCTATAGGTGATCCACATACTCATGCTCACATCCACAAGCCGGTGGTATTTTACAGCTTGGAGAACATCATCCCGAGTGGGGGGAGAAAGTGGTGCATGGGGCAGTTGCACTCTGGGGTCATTTGGTGGTGCAGGGAGTACAACAGGTAGGGGATTGGGAGGTGTAGCCATTTTAGACGTTGCAGAAGATAGAGTGCAGTAGAGAGGCAGAACTATCGTGTTTCCCCCTTTCCCCCTGTGTATGACATCATGCATCACGCGTCATCGATGCCTCATCTGGAAGCCGCCAATGCCAGTTCCGATCCAGCACCCCTGTTTCTCACCTAGCCTTTACCACCATACAAAACTCCCCGGGAGAGTAACGTAGTAGGCGACTCTCAATTTATTCTGTAGTAGGTTAACATTGCTCGCGATGTAAATAAAAAGTGCAAGATCTTATTTGGGGAAGGGATACAAGACAACGTGGAGTTCATAGCATGATAAGTGTTCCAGACCGCGTCGTCTACGGCCCTCTGAGGAGATAAAACTCACAGATTCCTACTTAAGCTAGCACGCGCACCCGCCATCCTCTTCCTCGTCGTGCGCTTGCGACAGGTCGATATTCCCCGGCATGCTCTCAGGCGCACGAGGCGCCGCGGCCCGGGCCTTGGCCGACGACGATGCCTTGGGCTTCTCGTCGCCCCACAGCGCGGGTGTGTCGATGATGCGCGCGACGACGTCGTTGAACGCCTCGGTCACGCCCACCGCCGTCTTGGCGGACGCCTCGACGAACAGGCATCCCGTGCGCTGGGCGAACGACGCGCCCTCTGTCGTCGGCACCTGTCGAGAGTATTCCTGTGTGCAGCGTGCGGTCAGTAGTGGGCAAGGCGTGGGCGGGGGGAGCGCGCACCTTGTCTAGCTTGTTGCCGACGACGATCTTGACGACTTCGGGTGGGACGTAGTTCTCGAGCTCCTCGAGCCACCGCGGAAGCGCCTCGAACGACTCGCGATTCGACACGTCGTATACTGTCCACGACCCAGTTCCGTGAGTGGAGATTGTAGAGACTGAGGAGCAGGACAGACCGAGGATGACCCCCTGTGCGCCGCGGTAGTACGACGCCGTGATGGTGCGGAAGCGTTCTTGGCCCGCCGTATCCTGTTGTGAGGCCAGTGAGTGAACGACGCAAGCGGGAGCGGCACCAACGAGAGCGTGAACACCCTCGCAAAGAGTACGAAAAGAACTGAAGGAGGACGGACGCACCCATATGCTCATCTTGACCTTCCGCCCCTTCACCTCCATTTTGTGTACCTAAACGTGCGTTTGGCGTCCCCGTGCGTATATATCAGGAGAACAAGGGACGCACCCTGAAATCGACGCCGATCGTCGCGCTCGCCTCGTCCTCGGCCAACCATTGCTTGTCAGAGAAGCGGAGCAAGAGGCTGCTCTTCCCGACGGACGAGTTGCCGATAAGCAGAAGCTTGACGTTGATCAGCTCTTGCGTCGGTGCCATTGTCCTTGTGCGGGACGTTTCGTAGCAGTGTGTGTGTTTGCGGGCAGGAGTGCCGAGTCGTGGTGTTAGGTAAGGTGGTGAGAGTGGAGCAGGCAAACGTGTGGCGTAACGCGTGGCGAAGGGCGTGTGTGGTGTAGGGTATCAGTGTCAGAACGATGGGCTGGCCCGTGTGGAAGTGGGAAAAGAGACCTGGCTCGGTGTGGAACTCACGGCCTCCACGGGGCCCAAGAGGTTTATAATAAGTTAACCCTGGCGGCAAGGGGAAGGGCCACCCGCCCGTGATACAGGTCCGATCGCCGACGCACTCAAAATTTCGACCTAAGATTCCAATTACATTCGCAAGTAAAAGAAGGCGATGTATGGTAGGTATATCGTAAAGCAAGAATAGAATGTTAAGGCATAATTTCTAGGGATATGTGACCGCGGCCAGTCGTCCTCCACCTCTGGCTCATCCGTCATTATCAGGCTCATCCGGCTCTAGCTCTGGGGTGTCCTCGCTGCGGCATACAGCTGGGACGCTGAAACCCTGAAAAAATACATGTCAACAAACGCGGGAGCGAGCCATGCTCTGTACCCACATCTGTGCGAACCCCTCTTCTCTTTTCCGTGTGTCCCTGAACTGTAGCATCAACACCCAGCCCCTTCTCTGCAAAGCCCAGCCACAAATCGCAGAAGTTCTCCCCGCCTGTGAGGACTTGGTCCGCCTGGATGATCGCATCGCGCGCGTCAAAGAAGCTAGGATGACACTGCTGCAGCTTCATGCCGTTCAACACCAGCTGCACGATAAGCGAATTTCCGTGCTTCGGGACAAGTGGCTTCGGAACGTCCGTCGCGGTGAATTCGGGCACACGGTAAAAGTCACCGAGGGGAATTGTGCCATCTTCAAGGGGAAGCGGAGGGAAGAGCGACTCAATGAAGCCGTGCTTCGTAATCAGTCGCTGGGCAACAACCCAGAGTATCTCTGCCCAGACTTCACCGATCGCGTGAAATTCCCAGTCCTGCTTATCGAGCGTCTTGTATGTGGATGGATTGACCGATTCGTTCTGCACAACCGTTAAAACCGGATGCAATGGAGGTTATGGGTGGGAATCGTACCAGGGAGTAGAGATAGTTCCGAAGGCCACCAGCTTGATTGGTGGCCCATGCGCCGAAAGGGTAATCGGAGTAAAGAGCCTTGCTGCGGATCACGGTTGCAAGGAAATCTAGAAAGTGACGTCAACACAAGTCTCTGCGTCGTGTAACGAGGCATTTACCTCCCCATCCCTCTCCCATTCCAGCGCTTTCACCCCATCCGAGGCATCCGGAGTTTGCAGGGCCGCCAGTCAAACGGCTGCTAAGGCCATGAGACAACTCGTGAATGACGATGCCAGCATCAAGATCGCCGTCGCGGTATGGGTTTGAAGTATTATACAGGTAAATCCTGCACCGACCGTTCTGTCCGTCTGAAGGGGCCTTGAAGAACGCGCCGTTAAATTCAGAACCGTACTGGGCACTCGCAATAACGGCGTCACCCTCCTGGCCCCCACGCCCGAAGTTGTGTTGTTGGAAGTTACCTGCGACCTCATTAAAGCCGTAACTGGGCAACACAAGGACAGTTAGATCACTAGGGAGATAGAATGAATAGAGGGGAATACCGGTAGTATAGATCGTGCACTAGATTAGACGTGTAGAAAAGTTGTGTGATTGTAACATTGATATACTTCTTCGCCTCGTCCAGCGAGTCCGATTCGTCCACGATCTTGGGATCGTAAGGGTAGTCGAATATCAGCTCATCGCCACCATCGGGTCTATAATTGTGCAACCAGCCACGGCCCTCCCAGTTCTCGTGAGCGAACACCTGTCCGATAATCAGAACAATTGCAGAACGACAAAATGAATGTTTCGTACATTGTTGCCGAACGTGGTAGTGTAGTTCGAGTACGGGCCCTTCTTCAGGTTGGACGAAAGCGGGTCGTTGGAAACGGGGATAACATGCCAGCCTAAAGGACTAGCCAAAGGGTCAAAATTCTCTGTGGCCAAGGTGCGGCCGCCTTCAGAGGGATCGTTAACGCCGAACGGGAATACATTGTATGTTGCAGGCTGGCGCTGTTCGGGTTCCGAGGGGATAGGGGCATCGGATGCCCAGTCGACAACAGAGAGGATGCGATGGGGAACTTGGTGTGAAATGATGGCCTCATACCAGTTATCCTGCATCTCAACCTCGAACTGGAAACAAATCAGAGGCATGTAACAGTGACAAATCAAGTCGCTCACCCGCCAAGCCTGGATAAGCATCGTCTTGTCACCGTCGGGGAGCTGGATGTACACAGGTTTGGCCTTGACTGGAGAGACGGTATCGGGTACGTTGTTGATCATCTCGACAAGAACAGCGTTATTATCCCCAACGAGCTGGGGCTCAAACCAGGAAGTCATCCCCGCAATAATCTGATCGTGATTGTTGAGAATGTCTGCGACAACAGCATCGTTTGGCGTAGCGGCAATCATGAACTGGAGAAGAGCGCCGCGGGGTTTAAAGATATCTGAGGTCTTGCCAAATCCCCTCTCGGCGAGTTCGTGAGGAGTACGGAGGTGATCGCAATTCCAGCGGAAAAGGCGCTGCATGCGCTCATAGGGCTCGTCCGTGAGTTGTGCTCCAGACATTGTGACCTGATTGGCGACGGCGGCGTGTTCTCGGAGCAAGGTCATGCGCTCGACTAGCTGCTCTTGTAAAAGGCCGCAAAATTCGGCATGAGGGCCATGTGTAGTTGGCTCGTCCATGAGGGTGACGCCTGGTGCATAGCCCCGGTAGAACTAGGGTGGTAATGTAAGCGCCATGCCATTTGAGATTGATGAACCCTACCGAGTCACCGTAGGAGATAACGGTGCCACCCTTTACATTGACGCTGATGTCGCCGTCCGCAACCTCGAGGCCATTCACCATCTGGCGAAAGTAGACGTGGGTAACACCGGTGGCACTATCAGTGTAAGAGTCCTTACGCAAGGCAAATTCGTTGTCTTCAGAGAGCTGGTCTTGAAGGAGTTCTGTAACAAAGCTCCTAGCGACCTCATACGGATCAGAGGTAAAGACGGATGCCTTTGCGAAGGAGGCAGGACTAGTGTGGAACTTGGCATGGGGGTGCACGGGACCAAATCCCATCGTCTTGCGACGTGAAGTGGGGATTCCATGAACTAATGCAGAGCCCGCTAGGCTGACAAGAGCCAGAGAGGTCGCTGAAGATAAGCGCATATAGATGAGGGGGAAAGAACTGTCGATAACAACCCACCAGCGAAGGGGGTTGATATAGACAGGGACAAGGGAGAGTAACCCAACGGCCTACCGATAATTTCCATGGATTTTCCGTGTCGTATTGTTTCCGTGCGTTCTCGTATTCATTTGCCGTTGATTATATTATCTATTCCAGAAAAGGATATGGGCATATTCACGTCAATCACTCATTACATTCTCACGCTTGTAGAAATTTCGGGTTTCCGTAAAATTGGACTTGGGTCACCAGCTTGGTACACCAGGTCTCAGAATAAGCATAGTTTTCACTGTTTTTTTTATGATTTTTAGCGGCTATTAGGTTTGCTGAACGGGCGAAAACTGTTCTGTCGAATTGCCGATGGGCCTACTGTAAGTCTGTAACCAAGGGGGTGGCGGGACCGGAATTTTTGACATAACGTCATAATTTTTTTTTCAGGACTTTTCGGGCCCCCTCCCCCCCCTTTTCCATAAATCGTATTTCTAAATCACATGCATATATTTCATGGAATATCATATGGGTTAGGGGAGCTCCCCCGACAAGCACTACTACACTACGGACAACGACGCCGATTATTCCCAGCTGTGCACCTATCACAGGCCCAGTTTTTGGGTACAAACTCGTAGTCCATGCACGTTCGATGGTACTATTAAGCAGGTGGTATGGGTAAGCTCAAAGAAAGTGGAGCGGAAGACAAGAAGTAAACGCACCCGTACAGTCTCACATCCCTGAGCTCGACACTTCATAACATTTGTTCCAGAAATGATCTCAGTCTCAGTAATGGTGACGCCGCTTGCCAGCGCCGTGGTAGGTGAGTTCCTTGCCATCAGCAGACACGCTCAGATACGGGTGGCAGTCTTGTTCGCTCCACCGAGTGGGCAGTCGAAATACAGGACTGCTGCCGATGAGAGTGACGGATTCGCTGGGGGGGCCTAGGGACAGCCGAGGTTGGGGGCAAGGGAGGAAGACCGGGCGAAGGGGGACTCGCAGTAGTACTCTCCGCGTCACTGTTGTCGATGAGCGCGGGTGTGACAGACGTATGCTGGTGACGAGGAACAAATGGATAGATGGTGGATTGGGTGTAGCACGAGGGAGGTTAGGAGGCAACTCGGTCTGAAGAAGAATCCCCGTATGTGAGAAAAACGCATTGAATATCCTCGAACCCGTCCGTGTTGCACGACCGTAACGTTACCGTACCATAGCAACCGCCACATCATGGTCCATGTATGTCTCGTACCTCTGGTGAATCCCCACAACTGCTGCTATCCACATCTCGCCGGGGCCGCTCGGGAAACAATGACACAGCAGGAAAATGAGCGTCTTGGAGTGGCATCAGGCAACGCTTGAGGTGATGCGCTTGGCCTTGAGCCTGGTGACAGGGATACACTGGCAGCAAGACTGGCAGGAGGAATAACTTGCAGCGTGGTTGACTCGGGAAGCGGTGATGGTGGCATGCTCGGCTCGGAACTTGGTTCAGGAGCTAGTCCTGGAGTCGACAATGCCGAGTCGAGACTGTCCTCAAGGCGTCCCGCATCAGGCCCCACATTCAAGCCAAGGGGTAGGGATGGCTGATGACTTGGCTGCTGATGTGAAAAGGTGGTTGCATGTGCTGTACTAGGACTCGGCGTGAGGAGTCGAGACGGTCCTGTAGATGACGGTGGAAGGGCTGACACAAGCGATTCTTCTCGGATCGAGACAAAGAGACTTTGATGCCAGTCACGATGGGGAAGTGGGCACAAGATTGGAGGCGGTGTCTCCCTCGAAAGTGGGCATGAAGACTGTATTTCCAGACCACAGGGCTCTTATCGGGGCAAAGAGGGCAGGAAACTGGAACGTTTGAACAAGGCGAGGCCAGGCGCTTGTCACTTCCCAATTAGGAAGGTCCAAAAAAAATTAGCGGCCACCGGGCCTCCCCCCCCAACGTCCTGTTCGGGATTCCGGTCCCGCCACCCCCTTGATTCATACACATTTATGCCTCTCAAAATTTCAGTGCAGCGCACCACATGGCGGTCGAACGCCACCCGCGCTCTGATCTCATGTCATCTATAGAATCAGTAACCACACTCACCAATTCAGAAATAGGAGTCAGTTGCGCAAAAATACATGAACCCTGTGAAACCACGGGAAAAAATAAGGGGCTCCCACAAAGCAAGGTCATAGTCGACAAAGTCGACGCCTAGTGGGTGACTTCCCGTAGCGTCTGGCGTCTCTAGATTATTCTCCAGACTGGAGTTTTCTCCAGATTGCCGAGGTGCCGTCCAGGCACACTGATCACATAATACATTTTCATGTCCTCTAGATAATTTATCTGGCGGACCCTCCTGACCCTCCGCCAGAATATTATTAGTCCTCTAGACTTGAAATGCCGGGATGCCGGACCCAGTGGAAAGGCGACTGAGCTCAGGTGGGGATTTCCGAGGACACTCGCATTACAACGTCTGCTTTGTCATTTCTGGCACTAGATATTTTTTTACTTGTCTACGGGGGGGACAGGTCTTTCTAGAATTTATTTACCTGATTACACATCTCGGGTACGGCCGTGGAAATAATTATCTAGACCCGCCAGATTCCTATGGGAAGTCACCCAGTGTACTCATTTCGCGTAAGTTATGTCGCCTCCTTATTTGTTTGACAAGTGGCCGCAATCAAGGTGCCAAGAAAGTCACATTTTCCCTGTCATCACAAAACGGGCATCCCCGAACAACATTTGAGCCTACTCTTTTTATAAAAACATATTTCCTTACAGCCGTTTTCATAAAGATGCGGAAAACCATTTTTTCATTTTCACCCATCAAGGCACACTGGAAGGTCCGTGGACCTTAGGTAATATTTCTAGTACCGACTAGGCTAATGGCTGGTGACGGAAACATAGGCTGGTGACGGAAACATAGGCTACGAAACGGTCAAGGCATGGCGGGCTGAACTTGGGGCTGAAGATGGTGATACACCAGTGCTCTCCCTGGCTGGTGAAATCGCGCCTTTTGCAGTTCCTAGGTACCCTACGCTCCCACACTCGCTTACGCTTTCTGTACGCTTTTTAAGCGCCGCGCTTCCGCGCTTTCCCATGCTCTCTGTGCGCGCTCGGTTTCCCTCTCACTCTGGACTCATCCCTTCATGGTTTAGCTTTCCCCTGTTTATCGTTCCTTAGCTTACCTTCAGTACATAGCTCCTGTAATTACTACTTTACACCTTAGATTAGAACAGAGCCTTCTCCTCTCACTTCAGAGCTCAGTAAGCTCGCTCTTCGCGTTCCCCAGTGTGCCGCACTCGCGCGCGGCCTTAGCAACTCGAACCCCACACGTTCCCGACCCCGGCGGCCATCCATACCAAGTTTCGCGCTGCACCGAAGCGTGCGCGACCATTTTCGACCACCTGCGACCGACCAACCTTGTTCCTGTTCCCGACCTTGCCGCACTCGCGCGCGGGTTTAACCCTTCAACACCAACGCGATCGCGATCGCCGCGGACCCCTATACGACATCTCGCGCCCCGCAGAGGCCTGCGCGACATGTTGCGTCGCTTCGCACCCCCAAATCCTGCACACACTCTCAGACTGTTTCCTAGCGCTTAGGGACTTTAGGGTATCAGTGGATAAAGTTGACATGGGCATGCTTGACAATGTGACGATGTCCCCGAGGCAAGGAATGGGGTCTGTTAGCAGGGTGGTATTGCGCATGGTTCCGGATACAATCATAAACTAATGTTTTACCCAACCCAAGGATCCTACATATATCCTTCACCTGTATCCCTCCCTGGAAAGGGATACGAGCCTTGAGATCGTCAGATTTTTTGCGAGCCATGAAGTACAGTATGATGGGGACAATAGGCAATGGAGACCAGAGACAAGATGGCAGCCAGTGGCAACACCACGTGCCACATTAGCTAAGGTCCATGGACCTTTCGTGTGCCTTGATGAGCGAAGTGGTTTTCCGCATCTTTATGAAAACGGCTGTAATTGTACACATAACTGATGAACAGCATACATAGAGGTGATACTCACAGTGACAAAGGAGACTGTGGTGAGATATCAGAGTAAGCTTGAAGCAGCAACAGAGTGATCTAGCAAGTGAAGCAGATGTGGAGTCTGGCACACAACAGATGAGAACTGGTGATATTATAGAGGAGGAGACATACCTGGCACACAACAGATGAGAACTGGTGATGTGCCAGAGCGTACAGAGTACTCTACTTATACTGTTACAGGAAGTGACGTTAGTAACACAGTGTCACAGTAAATACAAGGAGCGCATTGTTCTACACACGGACAAAGGAGTGGATGTAAAGAGAACAAGGCGATAAAGAACAAGAAGAGTCCAGACTATGATATCATAGTGACATCACAATAAAGATAAAACAAAGGAAAGTCCAAAGACGTAGTACAAGGACAATCCAGAGGGGTCCATGATGTCATGTACATAGATGATGTCATAGATAAGAAAATATAAGAAGTCCGAGATTGTACAGATCATAATAATCTAATCTACAAGTCCTGTATATCTAATCTAAAGCAGTCCGTTATCTGCATGTCCTTTGAGCCGCTAAGTGCGCTCAGGTCACTTATCAACATCTCCCCGTGATCAGCAATCTAGGACTAGCACAAGCCCATGTCTATATTGTGTTGGTGGAGCAGGGTGCGTGCGAGTGACTTAGTGAAGCCATCTGCAACCATTTCCAGTGTAGGGGTTCTAATAAGGGTGATGGTCCCCTTTTCGATGTATTCCCTAATGACATGATGCCGTATGGCAATGTGCTTTGATCGCCTCCCAGTGACAGGGTTCAAGGCCAAGTCAATGGCACCCTTATTGTCACCATGCAATGGGATGGGGTCGTCGACCTCGTACCCGAGTTCCGTAAGGAAGCTCTGATACCAAGCGGCTTGGTTGGCCGCATCGGTCATGGCCATGTATTCCGCCTCTGTAGTGTTTTGGGCCACAGTCTTTTGCTTTCGCGAGGACCAGCTTATTGCACCATTGGCTAAAAGGAACACATAACCGGAAGTGGAGTGTCTATCGTCAACCTGGTCACCCAGGGAAGAATCACTATAGCCATGAAGGCCATCTCCACTGGCGCCATCGTAGACTATGCGCATGTCTATAGTACCTACTAAGTAGGACAAGACGTACATCGCAAGCCGTAGATGTTGGGGTGAAGGATTTGCTGCATACTGCGCCAAACGTGATACAGCAAAGGAAATGTCAGGTCTAGTGCCAATCTGAACGTACAGCAGACTACCAATGAGTGACTGGTAGTGCGTAATGTCAGAGGCAGAAGCCTGGCCCGTATATTTATGAAGGTGCTCGTCAGCACCAGCAGGCAAGGGTGTGGAGTGTGGAGTGGCATCAGACATGCCAAAGCGTTCAAGGACATCCTTGATATAGCCAGACTGGTCTATTTCAATGCGTCTCTGGGAGCGGTCGCGCACAATACGCATACCAAGATATGAGTCTATCTCCCCGAGATCTGTCATCTCATAGCGCTCAGAAAGATCTGACTTAAGACGCTTGATCTTCTCCATAGAAGCACCCATTATTGTGATGTCGTCAACGTAAACGATAACGAAGAGTGGTCCATCCCCCTCTCGTTGAGGCAACACATATACGCCGGCATCAGCAAACGTCCGTTTAAAGCCGAGTGCAGTTAGCACTCCATGGAATTGCAAGTTCCATGCACGGGAGGCCTGTTTGAGACCATATATCGCCTTAATAAGGCGACACACCTTCGTCTCTGCACCAGCAGTGGTGAAACCTTGTGGCTGCTCCATGTATATCTCCTCGTCAAGCACGCCATTGAGAAACGCAGACTTGACATCCATTTGATGGATGTGCCAGTCCTCCAGCGCGGCCAACGCCAGAAGTAATCTCAGCGACTCAAATCGTGCGACGGGAGAGAAGGTTTCATCGAAGTCTATGCCAGGGATTTGCGTAAATCCCTTAGCCACCAAGCGAGCTCTGTAGCGGCCATCCGCCTTGAGCTTGAAGACCCATTTGGATTTTACTGCCTTGCGATTAGGCGGGAGATCCACTAACTCCCATGTGCCATTCTTGGCAAGCGCATCCATCTCATATTGACACGCCAGTGTCCACTCATCTGCATCTGCAGACCGCATGGCCTCTGCATAAGTTGCAGGGTCTCTGCCAACGTAAGCTGCAGCTAACAGCTCCGCATATCCCAGCCGTCTACCGCGTAGTGCCACATTGTCCCCACCGAAGTAGCGAGGGTTGGGCACAGGCGCACGGGTAGAGCGTCTCGGTGCATTGTCCATTTCGCGCAACAGCTGACTTCGCTGTGCACGATCCTCAAAGCCACCAGGCATATCTGGTGAGGGAGGAGGGACAAAGCGCGCAATGCGCACTGCACTTTGACGCGGCGGTGGTGAAGTGGGAGTGATGTGCTCACGCTTAGGAGTCGTGGGCAGAGTGGGCAGGGCAGGTGGTGGTGGCGTGTGTGGGCGCTCTGGTTTGGGGTCTAGAATATCTTCAACATCCTCCTCCTCACTACTGTCAGAGTGTGTGGGGGAGGGTGCTCGCTGTGGTGGTAACGCCGACGTGCTAGGTACGGCAATTACTGGTGGAGGTAGTGGTGGTGAAGCCACTTGAGAAGGTGGTGGGTGTGTCTCAACACCCTGAAGGGACGGGAAGCTACTCTCGTCGAATGTCACATCCCTGGACAAACGGACAGAGCGGGTTGAGCGGTCCCAGAGCTTATAGCCCTTTGATTCGGGCTCAAACCCAATAAGCGTGACCTCAATGGCCTTCGCATCCAGTTTGCGACGCTTATCAGCGGGTACGTGCATGTACCCCTTGCATCCGAAGACGCGTAAGTGTGAGACATCTGGTACTTTGCCAGAGTACCAGAGCTCATAAGGTGTGCGCCACTTGAGTGTACGGGTGGGAGAGCGGTTATAGATGTGTACCGCAGTGCTCATAGCATGCTCCCAGAAGCCTTTAGACATGCCAGCTGTGTGTAGCATGGCCATTGCCTTATCCGTAATGGTGCGGTTAAACCGCTCGGCTTTCCCGTTTGACTGTGGTGAACCTGGCATCGTAAGGTGATGCTCTATCCCTCTCTGCTTGAGAATGTCCTGTACTTGGCTCGCCATGTACTCGCCTCCGCGGTCAGAGTGGAGTGCGCGCAGTTTATGGGACGTCTGGGTTTCACCCCAGGCCAAATACATCTGCAGCGCCTTCACAAACTGATCCTTCGACTTAATGAAGTACACCACTGCATGCTTGGAGTGGTCGTCTATGAAGGTGGCGGTGTACGCGGAGCCTTGTAGGGACTGAGTTTGCATTGGACCGGCTAGGTCACTATGTACAATCTCAAAGATACGGGTTGTCCTTTTGGTGGAGGACGCAGAGAAAGGTTGGCGAGTGGATTTACCCAACTCGCACCCTCGACACACAGCAGTATGCGTGGTAGAGCTGTCAATGTCCATGCCAGTAGTGGCAGAGGGACCATACGACTTAAGAGCGGCAGAGGAGATGTGTCCCATGCGCTGATGCCAGATATCAAGAGTGGTCGCAGCACTTTTGACGTGAGCATTGAGGCCAATGCTTGAAGCGTCCAACCAGTATAGGTTGTCCTCCAAGTAGCCAATAGCTACACAGTTTTTATTGACAGATATTTTGAAAGAGCCACTGTCAAAGGCCACTTCCGCACCCTTTTGTGCTAGTGCACGCGTCGACAAGAAGCGTGTTTTTACCTGTGGTAGGTGTAGCACATTACTGAGGGTGATGGGAAGGCCTTGGCTCGTGGTGAAGACGACAGAGCCTACACCAACTTGGTCGATGGTGGACTTATCTCCAAGGCGCACAGCACCTTTGCACGGAGTGTAGTCCTTGAAGTCGGACCGATGTGGTGTGATGTGGTGTGTGGCACCACTGTCCATCATCCAACGCACACGCGAGGCAGCATACAAGGCAACACCAACTGCATTATCCGCCCAGTTAATGGTGGGCTCATCGACCTCCTTAATGGAGGCGGTGGTTGGTACAAGTACGTGACTATTGGCAGCCTTGTTGCTAGTGTCCTTCAATTTCCCCGCAGCTTCATCCTTCTTCCTCTGCCTGCAGTCAGGCTTGATATGCCCCTTTTTGTTACAGTAGTGGCAAGTAAGTTGAGAGTGGTCTCTCTTCTTACGTGCACCACCACTTGGTTTAATGGGGGCAGCCTTGTGGAGCGAGGAGCCAGAGGGGCCACATCAGCAAGAACACATGTTACTGCCAGGGATTTCCCAACTTTCTGCTGGTGCACCAGCAAGAAAGTGGTGCAAGTTGGACAAGTTGGCAAGTTAAACATAGCATTGCTCTATTTTTAATACCTTTTTTATTGTTAAAATAAAATAATATGCAGAAAAAATAAGCTATTTATAATGATATTATAATCATTTAAAAGATAATATAATAATTGTAATCAGTTCCGATTTTTTTCAACAGATAAACCATTTATATTTCAATTACAACAATACAAAAAACAGCTACAGTATGTACATTGTAAGTACCCCATCACCATCGGCTTCGTCCTCGTGGTTGTGGTCGCGGGCTGCGTTAGGGAAACATGTGGCGGGTCGGCGTGGCGCGATCTTGGCGTGCCGTGTTGGTCGGCGTGGCGGTGAGTCGGCCAGTGGCGGGGTCGTGCGTGCCGTGTCGAGGTGGCGTGATGTGGGTGGGCCGGGCTGTTGGGGCAACGTGTGGCGGATCGGCAGTGGCAGGGTCTTGGTGTGCCGTGTTGGGTCGGGGTGGCGGTGAGTCGGCGGGTGGCGTTGGGTGGCGGGGTCGTGCGCGCCGTGTCGGGATGGCGTGGGGGTCGGTGGGCTGGGCCTTGCGTGCCGTGTTGAGGCGGCGTGGCAGGTCAGCGGGGTGTTACGCGTCATGTTGGGACAGTATGACGGGTCGGTGGTGGTGGGGTGTTGCGTACCTTGTTGGGGCGCGTGGTGGTGGGTTGGCGGTCGAGGTCTTGCGTGCCATGTTGGGGCGGCGCGGCGGGTTTGGCGGTGGCCGGGTGTTGCGAGCCATGTCGGGGCGGCATGTTGGGGCAGGAACGAGTGGAGGTGACGAGCGTGCATGAGGGGGAGGCAATGGCCTGCGACGTTCGAAGTGAGTGGAAAAAAAAAAAAAAAAGAAAAAAAAAAAAAAGAACACATCTTGTGCATTGGGCCGAAGCCCAGCTCGTCCTCAGCCACGTCTTCCATCTTGCGTAGCCGTGGTGTTGCGAGCCATGCGGGGCGGCGTGTTGGGGCGGGGACGAGTGGAGGTGGCGAGCGTGCACGAGGGGGCAACAATGGCCTGCGACGTTCAGTTGTGAGCGGAAAAAAAAAAGAAAAAGAAAAGAAAGGAACATATCTTGTGCATTGGGCCGAAGCCCAGCTCGTCCTCAACCACGCCCTCCACCTTGCGTAGCCGTGGTGTTGCGAGCCATGCGGGGGTGCATGTTAGGGCAGGGACGATGGAGGTGGCGAGTGTGCACGAGGGGGCGGCAATAGCCTGCGACGTTCAGGGGTGAGGAGGAAAAAAAAAAGAAAAGAAAAGACAAGAACATATCTTGTGCATTGGGCCGAAGCCCAGCGTCCTCAGCGAGCCGTGAGGGTGGTCCGCGTGAAGAGGAGAAAAGAAAAACGGCGTCAACGACACACACATTCACACGCCACAGATTAAGCCTCCGCTCGACAGGATGTGCGACGTATCCTGTCCACCAGTCAACTCTACTCCTGCCTGTGCTCCCACTTCCACCCCTCGTCCGGCCGCTCCAGACTCGCCCTTTCAAGCCCCTCTCCCATCCTCACTCACGGTCAAGATGCGGCGGATGACGCACTGGGCTTTGTCCCAGTGTATCAAGATATGTTTTTTTTTCCGTCTTTTTCGTTTCTCGCTAATGTTATTTTTTCCTCACCCGGTCAAGCCTCTCTCCCATCCTCACTCGTGGCCAAGACGCGGCAGACGACGCACTGGGCTTTGTCCCGGTGCATCAAGATAGGTTGTTTTTTCGGTTTTTTTTTTTCTCGCTAATGTATCTTTTCCTCACCCGCCATTTCCTCACCCATCACCGCAACACTGCGTGCAAGACTCCGCCATCGCTGATCCACCGCCACGGCGCCCCAGCAAGACCCCGCAACCGCCGCCACGCCACGCTACGCCAATACCGTGCGCAAGACCCGCAACCGCCAACTCACCCCCATGGCATGTCGACCTGCTACGCCACCCCAACACCGCACACAAGACTCCGACCACCAACCCACCACCACGCTGTCTCAACACGGCACGCAAGACCCCGCCGACCCGCCACGCCCCCTCAACGACGCGGCACGCAAGTCCCCGCCACCGCCGACCCACCACGTCGTGACCCGCCACGTTGCGCAAGATCCCACCGACCCGCCACGCCCCCTCAACGACGCGGCACGCAAGACCCCGCCACCCCCGACCCGCCACGTCGTGCAAGACCCTGCCGACCCGCCACGCCCCCTCAACGACGCGGCACGCAAGTCCCCGCCACCGCCGACCCACCACGTCGTGACCCGCCACGTTGCGCAAGATCCCACCGACCCGCCACACCCCCTCAATGACGCGGCACGCAAGACCCCGCTACCGCTGACCCGCCACGTCGCGCAAGACCTCGCTGACCCGCCACACCAACCCACGACGCCACCCCAGCACGATGGGCGAACCCCGCCACGATCCCACGACGGCGCGCGAACCACTCCCCGGCCCTGCGACGACCACCCAATCGCCGCCGCCAACACTGCCACCCAATCCTGCCGCGCCGCTGCCGTTCTCCTATAGACTAGTTCTTTGTATTTATTTAATTCCAATCAAATATTATTACTGTTATTATTATTGTTGTGATGATTGCAATTAAGTGTTATTATTATTATTATTATTATTATTATTATTATGCTGTAAATATGTGTGCTGGTGACCTGATGTGATTGGTCAAAGATATGATGACTAATCATATGACCAATCATATGACTGACACTTAATTGCCATTTTGATCAACTTGTTGAACTTGTGAACTGGTCAGCAGGCTGGTCGTCACTCTGTAAGGAGATTGTTGAAGATTTGACATGGCCTGTCAACTGGTCAACTTGCTAACTTTGGCTAACTTTTGGGGGTTGTACCAGCTGGTACCAGCTGGTACCAGCTGGCCCCAGCTGGTACCAGTGAGGAAAGTAACCCGTCAAAACACTGATGCAGAGCGACGCGCTTCCTCCGAAACAATGCGCGCAATTATTTCAGCGTGCTTGAGCTTGGAGGGGGCGCCACTGGCGAGGATGGTAGATGCCAGAACCTCATAGGAGGCAGGCAGGGCGTGGAGGAGAATGAGACAGAATTGGGTGTCAGTGACACCCATCTGCGCGTTGGAAAGGCCGACTCTCAGCTCATTGAGCTTGGCCAACTGAGAGGCCATGGGAGAGGAGTCGTCGAGGCGGGCTTGTGTTAACTGAATCCACAAGTTAAAAATGGTGGTGCTGCCCGAGGCACCAGCATAAACATCCTTCAGCTTTTCCCACTTCGCAACGAAGGTGGGGTAGGCATATGGATCGGCAACGAGGGAGTAGACGTCGGGTTTGAGATAGAGGCGAAGGTACGCCTTGGCCCGACGCTGGACGGATTCCCACTCATCAAGAGTGACTCCAGTGGGAGGGGCACGGTATGTGAACACATCCTCAGCCTCATGAAGAGTGAGGATGGCCTCCAACGTCCCAGACCACTCGTTCCAATTTGAGCCGTCGAACTGGCCAAGATGGATGCCAGATGGCATGCCGAAGGTTGTGCTATACGCATTGGAGATACGCATGGAGGGTGTGGACCCAGATGGAATGGGGGGCAGGGCGGTTGAGGCACCTGCAGCAGTACCTCCAGCTCCACCAGGTGTGGCAGCACCGGTGGGGGAGGTAGCGCGAGAAGATGGTGCAGACATGGGGATGATTTATCTATCGCCGAGGAGCAGTCAGCGATAGTGCTTCATAGCAGTTGCAGGATGTAATGGGGGTAACCACTCCTGTCTGTGAATCTGTAAGGCCAGAACGCTAGTGCGTCCTGCCTCCTGAAGTACGCCAGTGATACAAGGGCTAGGCCCAGGATGGATAGTCCCTTTGCCATACTAGGAGCTAGCTGCCAGCCAGGACGTGTCTAGGACACAGCTCACTAGTTTGCGTCAGGGGGATATGAAGGGAAGCTTTCAGAGCCCAAGGCTGTCTACCTCAGCCTTCTCGGCCTGTTGGTTGCCTCATCGCCACAAAGGGCTTCACTGATTCCTTTCCCATTGCCGCTACAAGGCAGGTATCTGGTTGCAGAACACCATAAGGTGAACACCCCCCAGAGTCTGAACCAGGTTTTACACTCCCATGGTGAGGAGATCCTGCGCCCAGTGTGGAGCACCAGAGACAGCTGGCGCTAAGCTCCACAATACACAGCCCAGTGGGCCATGCACACCTGGATATGGATTAAGGGGCTACCAGATCCAATCTCCTTGCGCATAGCGCAGGGGCTAGGAAAACAGTGGGGGTGAAAGTAGGACTACTGGGCAGTACATGTATAGGAGGTTCCTTAGCAGAGACCACTGGCGCCCCAGTGTCTACTGCTTTGGGCAAGGCTGGTGAGGCCCCAGACAGACCTCAGCCTGGTGTGTGATCCTAGGAACACAGTGACCAGCCAAGTGGAGTGGCTTGGGCACCAGGGCCCATAACCTGATGAACAGCATACATAGAGGTGATACTCACAGTGACAAAGGAGACTGTGGTGAGATATCAGAGTAAGCTTGAAGCAGCAACAGAGTGATCTAGCAAGTGAAGCAGATGTGGAGTCTGGCACACAACAGATGAGAACTGGTGATATTATAGAGGAGGAGACATACCTGGCACACAACAGATGAGAACTGGTGATGTGCCAGAGCGTACAGAGTACTCTACTTATACTGTTACAGGAAGTGACGTTAGTAACACAGTGTCACAGTAAATACAAGGAGCGCATTGTTCTACACACGGACAAAGGAGTGGATGTAAAGAGAACAAGGCGATAAAGAACAAGAAGAGTCCAGACTATGATATCATAGTGACATCACAATAAAGATAAAACAAAGGAAAGTCCAAAGACGTAGTACAAGGACAATCCAGAGGGGTCCATGATGTCATGTACATAGATGATGTCATAGATAAGAAAATATAAGAAGTCCGAGATTGTACAGATCATAATAATCTAATCTACAAGTCCTGTATATCTAATCTAAAGCAGTCCGTTATCTGCATGTCCTTTGAGCCGCTAAGTGCGCTCAGGTCACTTATCAACAATAACTGTACACATTGTCTTTGGTCAGCTTCATATGTTTCTTTAAACGTTCAAACAACTTAACAAATATTTAATATATTCTTATTATCTAAAGCACCAGCGATGTGTGGTTGCCGTTGCAGATCTATTTTCCTTCGTACTATGGCGCGCGAAGACGGGCGGGCGCGGTTAATGCGCAGGGAGACCGCGGCCCCAGCTGTGCGACGCGTGGGGAGGTGAAGCGGGGACAGTCCGCCCTCGTGCGCCCCTATCCGCGCCCGGTGGGGGTGGTGCCTTTCCCTCTTGCACTTTCCGCGCCGCCCCGTATGATGGGGAAGGGCGGTTTGCCCTCGCACGACCCCTTTCCGCGTGAATGGGATGGCGCGTACATGGGGGAAAGGTAGGGGCCGAGGGGGGACGGGGAGCGGCGTGCCCTCTGCGCCCCTTTCCGTGCGAACGGGGTGGCGCGGCGACGGGAGAGGGGTGTGTGTGTGCCCTCGTGCACTTCCTCCGCGCGAACGGGGCGGCGCGAACAAGGGGAAAGGGAGGGGCCGGTGGCGACAGGGAGAGGGGCGGCGGCGGCAGCGTGCCTTCGTGCGCCCTCCTTCCGCACGAACGGGGCGGCGCGGACAGGGGGAAAGGGAGGGCCGGGGGCGACAGGGAGAGGGCGGCGGTGTGACCTCGTGTGTCCCCTTCCGCGCGAATGAGGCGCAGGCGGCGTGCCATCGTGCGCCCCCTTTCCGCGCGAATGGGGGGGGGGGGGGCACGGACAGGGTGAAGGGAGATGGGGAGAGGGGGGGGCACGTGCCTTCGCGCTCTTCGCAGACGAGGCGGCGCGGATGTGGAGGGAGGGGAGCATCGAATCGGGAAGGGTTGAGTCAAACACAACTGTAACGAATCGGTTTCAAAGTTCGCTATTGAAAACCAGATCTCATTCTCGTAGCGGTGCCATCACAATCCAAAGCTCGATATCGTACAGAGTAATCACCAACTGGCAACCGCTGTTCGCAATCCAATTCTTCAGCCCCTCACTACTCCGCTTCACTCTTATCCTTGCTGAGAAGCGACGACTTTAAGTTCTTCCTGGGCCTGTGCTATCACCTTCTGAACCCCATCGTGATAAGACGACACAACTCCAGACTCTCCTCCCAACTCCCAAGGCTCTTCTACTTCAACGGACTCTAGGTCGTTTCCTGTTGAAAACTGCGCACCGCCACGGGTACTGACGCCAAACCAAATGCCAGGCGGTGCAGGTATAAATAACCATAACTGTGAGGGGCGAATATTGCCTCCGTTCCTTGGGGCCACTCTGACCTGAGCGGGTCTGGGAACACTATCTTGGTCTGCCGCTGCCAGCGCACTTTGAGGTGCTGACAGTGGCGTAATGGTGTAGCCCGTAATGCGTCCGGCGAGACCTTCCGCGACAGTGTTGTCACTATCTTCCAAGTAAGTATCAAAGGCACTGGAAGGCTTATGCGTCACAGACCTGTGCACCCTAATTGCCCACCGTTGCCACACCTCTCCTCGAAACTGACCAGTTACAACACCTGAGTTAAGAGTTTTGGTGGCATCTAGGACTTCGGTGTTGGTGCTGGCACCCGAGCGCACGATAATGTAGCTCGCTCGCGCCTGATCGTAGTATAGGGTCCATGCTGTCGCCACATTCTGGTCGGTGCTCAATCCGACATTAGTCACATTGTTGCCGGTAAATGCGGTCAGAAAGGCTCTCTGCACATTGGGCTCCTGAACCAAGATATGGTACGTCCCATTGGCCAACGGAAATATCTTAGAGCAAGGTTAGCACCCAGGACTAACTCGGGATCATGAGACTCAGATGCCTACACTAGCAGTAGATGCCATTTTTGAAGGATTGTTATTAGAATCTGTGGATGTGAGTGAGAACGAAGACAAGCGTCCTTTGTCTTCCTTGAGGGGTTTTATACCTTTTTTTTTTTTTCTCAGATCAGTTTATCCTGGGACACGAACCACTGCCAAGAGCGGTATACTGCCGCGAGTTGATAAGGGTAGTGGTCGTGATACAGCTGATAGGCCTCGTGGTGATGGGCTAGACAGCGCGTGGGACAGGCAATGGGTCAGCTGTCCCAGAGATGAATCCGAAGCCGTGCGTGTGACGAAGCAGCAGCATGGAGCGCAGCATGGGAGGTTCTCGAAGCGTTAGAATGGAAATGAGGGAACCAGGGCGACCAGCCCTGGGAAGGGGGTGTAGGGTTGATACAAGATAACGACTTCTGGCAACTTCTGGATGCGAGAAGATTCTGGCACCGGCACGGGATTATGGTGCCGACCCATTGGCAGAATTATCTCGGTCCTCGACTTCCTGTAACTTGGACACTCACGTTACGCTACGCCAGCAACTGGCCCAGCTCAACCCCCTATTACGTCGTATGCGTGTCATCGTATCAGTGGCGGAATGTAACGCCGCAGATGCGAGCAGTTGCCCAATCTTCTGCCCTAAAAAAGAGAACGAAAGTAGACAGCGAAAAAGATGACGGCGCGGAAATCGAAGCAAGTGAGTGGCAAAAAGGTTCGGAGCCCGCCAACTCCGTGACAAAGCGATGCCTGTATAGACAGACAGACAGACAGACAGACAGACAGACAGACAGATAGATGGATGGATGGATGGATGGATGGATGGATGGATAGACAGACAGACAGACAGACAGACAGACAGACAGACAGACAGACAGACAGACAGACAGACAGACAGACAGACAGACAGACAGATAGATACGTACACATGACGGAAGCGAACAAAGAGGATGTCGATTTCTCGTCGTGGAGCACCGACGGATCGCAGGGTGGATGCCAACGCGGAGCAGTTCTGCGAGGGGCTGTGCTACGCGTGTTCGGCTCGCACGAGCTAGGACTGCTCGTCGCGGGGATTGATGCAATATTGACGACTGGACACGGTTCACCAACTACTGCTGGTTCACGAAGACGGAGCGCAAGTAGCGCTGCGTACCCGTCAATGGCTTCAAGAACCTCCAGAGCCAGCGACGGCTCCGAGTCGCGGCGCCTCACAATCGAGAAGAGCGACTCAACTTTTTATTCGATGACGGTGGACGTCCATTCACGATGAGTCGATCCACTCATCGGCTGCTCTGCTGCACCACCTCCACAGCTAGACATGAGCTTGAGCGCTTGAACCCCTGCACGGGTATCATGGCATCTCCCAGTGTATCCCTTTCCATTCCATGAAGCCCAGCCGAGGGTGCGTGAAAATTTTGCGATCTTTGGATCGGGTTCTGAGCGACGCACAGACGGCCCTCCTTTTCGCGCCAATGGCCTTCTCCAGTATGCGGAGTGGTTGATCGAGCCCGAACGTACCTGGGTCGTTAACACCCTGTGGCACGTCATCAACCTTGACCTCCAGTGGATCTCTTCCCATTGGAACCAGAGCTCGTAAGAACCGAGCTCTCTCGCGTGTTGATCGCGTTCTTTTAATTGGCCGGGATCTGTGGCGGCAGCCGGTCTGGGGCGGCTCCCACTGGACCGCAGTACTGCGCGCTCCGTGAGTGCTCCGTGGCAGTGCTCGCCCGGGGCGTGCCATCCGCCGGCCCCCCCTACCCGCTGTTCGGGAATCCGGTCCCGCCACCCCCTTGTGCAGGGGGTAGTCGCACCTAGTCGCGTGCAGGGAGTGCAACAGGTGGAGGATTGGGAGGTGCCTGGCGCCATTTTGGACACCACAGAAGATAGAGTGCAGTGGGGAGGCAAAACAGCAGAACTATCGCTTTTCCCTGTGTGACATCACATAGACCTCACACTGACCTCACTAGCAACTCACGACGGCCCCTTAGGGCCGTCGTGCACGAAAGCTTACGGACGCCAAATGTAATCGCTGTATTGGTCGTTTCAGGGCCGTCTGACGCTGCTAGTTGGCCTCTTTTCCCATCCAGATGACATAAGTTTCCCACGTTAAAAAAGGAAAGTCGCCGGTAAGTTGGCCCCGTCCCGGAAGATTCCTTGAGAAAAACATTATTTTTACACTCAGCTCGAACAGTTGAATTTCGTAGCTATTAGCTAATAGATAATATTACAGAGCACGGCACATGTGATTTCTTCTTTCAATATGTTGATATATTTATTAGATAATAAAAATTACATAAACTAAAGATATTTTGTCTAAGTCGATAGACAAACCGTGAGCACACAGGGTGCGCGCCCCACTCCGCGTGCCTCCCCCCCGTTCGCATGTCGCCCGTGCGCGGAAACCTGGGCGGAGTGGTGCGAGTCTGCGCCCGGCCCACGCTCCACATGAACTGGGGCGCGTGCAAATGAGTGAAGGGCGGCACACCCCTCCCTCCCGCACCGCCACTCGTTTGCGTGCACCCGCTTCCGGGGTTGCACACGGCCAGCCCCCTCTCGGTCGTGCGTACACTCACCTTCTCCCCAGCGCACCTGTTTGCGCAGAGTTGCGCGATGGCCTCCTCCCGGTCGCATGGAGCCCCCCGTTCGGTTTATGCGCCGTCCCGGTCCTCCGTTCCACACAAAAGTGGGCGCGAAGGGGGGTGCGCGCACCACTGACCATTCGCGCGTCAGGGGTGGGAAGGGGGGAGCCACTCCGGGTGTGCGTATCCCCTTTGCGTAGAAACGAGGGGAGGCGGCGAAAGGGGGGTGGGCTTCCCGCGCGGTCCCACGTAAACGGGTGGGGGGGAGGGGGCAAATGAAGGGGGCTCCTTCCACGCGGGCGGAGGGGGCAAACGGGGGGCTCACCTTTCCCGCGTCCGCGCTCCCTTTGCGCGAAAATAGGGGTGGGGGGCCAAAGGGATGGAGTGTGCCCCTTCCCCAGGGGCACAAAGGGGGGGTCTTGGCCCACGCGGTCCCTCTTGTTCACGGGTGACCAGGGGCGGAGGGGAAGAGGGTGCAAGGGAGGGGGAAGGGCGCAAAGGGTGCAGAGGAGGTTGAGGGGAGTGCGCTAAGGAGGGGCCGTGCGGCCACACACTGTTTGCACCGCCACAGTCCCCTACGTGGCCAACAGGGCACGCGGAAAGGGGGCACAAGGGAGGGGCTGGAGGTAGCGGGCAAGAGGGAGCGGGACGTGTCGATCAAACACGCGTTGTTTACGTGTTATTTGGTTTTATTTACTCTGTAGATACAGCAAAATCCAAAACGGGGGGCCCCTTGAGCAAAAATGGACGACAGCTGACCTCCAAATTTGACATGCGGGCTTCAGAGTTAAGCCTAGTTTGAAATTCTCAAGAAATTCGGTCTCTCGCAAATATATAGTTATAAAATAGTTATCTGGGGTATAAAATAATTATCCTGTGAAAAAAAACATCGGCATGGTTAACCGAGCACCCTTTCAGACTCAGCCTGTACGTCTAATGTGGTCGCAAGGGGCCCCCTGTTTTGGATTTTGCTGTAAATAAAATATGAAAGACACAAAAAATCGAAGAAATCGGAGTTTTAAAATGAGTGACCTCAGCCGCGCTTACAAATGTACTCCTACGGAATTTCCTTTCTGGTAATCCCTATCTGGATGGGAAAAAACAAAAACTGACGCTGCTTGAGGAGGGCGAAATGGAAAAAGGAACGGGTTACTGGGGGCGGCAAACTCCGCTGTGTGCGTTAAATTAAAAAGGGGGCAACAGACTTGTTTCGGCAGACTTTTACGATGCCAGGAGCAACCAGTTGCTCGCTTCGCTCGCTCGATTGTGCTGACTGTTGTTCCCGCGCGCAGTCCTCGATGCTGTTTCATGTTAGAACGATCGTTTTCACGATACCAGAGTGAGGTGCTCAATTCGACCAGCGTTCAAAGTCGCGAACGTTTCGATTGAGTTAGAAGGCGCACAAGGAGACAAAGACTGATCAATCAGGTGACAACATGTGATCATTTTGGAAGAAGGAAGCACTCCAAAGCGGCGAAAAGGGACACCACTTGCAGGCAGCGTCAGACGTAACTTTTTAAGAAAAAAGAGAAATCGAAAAAAAAATTACGGACGCAGACAGTGGGTCGAAAGCAGACGACGGGGAGCAAATACAAGCGGCAAGCGAGTTGCGAAAAAGGTTCGAAGCCCGACGACTCGACACGACTCCGAGTCCGTGACGTCAAATTACAGTAAAGTGTCCCGAGCGTCCGCCCAGTGCCGTTCAATATTTCTCATAGTAAACCTGTTAGCACACCCAAGGACTACTGTTTCTCACCTTTTACGCTACCTTGTAGCTTATCCAACGACCAGTCTTTTCCATCTCGGCACGATACAAAACTCGTCCCCAGAGAGCACCGTAGTATGCAACTCCTAATTTATTCTGCAGTAGGTTAACAATGCTCGCGGTGTAAATAACAATGCAAGATCTCATTCGGGGGACTTGAAAGGATACAAATCAATGTGAAGTTCGTAGCGTGAATGATAAGCGTTCCAGACCGCGTCGTCTACGGTCCTCTGAGGAGATGAAACTCACAGACCCGTACATTAGCTAGCACGCGCACCCACCATCCTCTTCCTCGTCGTGCGCTTGCGACAGGTCGATATTCCCCGGCATGCTCTCAGGCGCGCGAGACGCCGCGGCCCGGGCCTTGGCCGACGACGATGCCTTGGGCTTCTCGTCGCCCCACAGCGCAGGTGTGTCGATGATGCGCGCGACGACGTCGCTGAACGCCTCGGTCACGCCCACCGCCGTCTTGGCGGACGCCTCGACGAACAGGCATCCCGTGCGCTGGGCGAACGACGCGCCCTCTGTCGTCGGCACCTGTCGAGAGTATTCCTGTGTGCAGCGTGCGGTCAGTAGTGGGCAAGGCGTGGGAAGAGGGAGCGCGCACCTTGTCTAGCTTGTTGCCGACGACGATCTTGACGACTTCGGGTGGGACGTAGTTCTCGAGCTCCTCGAGCCACCGCGGAAGCGCCTCGAACGACTCGCGATTCGACACGTCGTATACTGTCCACGACCCAGTTCCGTGAGTGGAGATTGTAGAGATGAGGAGCAGGACAGACCGAGGATGACCCCCTGTGCGCCGCGGTAGTACGACGCCGTGATGGTGCGGAAGCGTTCTTGGCCCGCCGTATCCTGTTGTGAGGCCAATGAGTGAACGACGCAAGCGGGAGCGGCACCAACGAGAGCGTGAACACCCTCGCAAAGAGTACGAAAAGAACTGAAGGAGGACGGACGCACCCATATGCTCATCTTGACCTTCCGCCCCTTCACCTCCATTTTGTGTACCTAAACGTGCGTTTGGCGTCCCCGTGCGCACACATCAGGAGAGCAAGGGACGCACCCTGAAATCGACGCCGATCGTCGCGCTCGCCTCGTCCTCGGGCAACCATTGCTTGTCAGAGAAGCGGAGCAAGAGGCTGCTCTTCCCGACGGACGAGTTGCCGATAAGCAGAAGCTTGACGTTGATCAGCTCTGGCGTCGGTGCCATTGTCCTTGTGCGGGATGTTTCGTAGCGTGTGTGTGTTTGCGGCAGGAGTGCCGAGTCGTGGTATTAGGTAAGGGGTGGTGAGAGTGGAGCAAGCAAACGTGTGGCGTACGCGTGGCGAAGGGCGTGTGTGGTGTAGGGTATCAGTGTCAGAACGATGGGCTGGCCCGTGTGGAAGTGGGAAAAGAGACCTGGCTCGGTGTGGAACTCACGGCCTCCACGGGGCCCAAGAGGTTTATAATAAGTTAACCCTGGCGGCAAGGGGAAGAAGGGCCCGGCACCCGCCCGTGATACAGGTCCGATCGCTGACGCACTCAAAATTTCGACCTAAGAAGAATTCCAATTACATTCGCAAGTAAAAGAGGGCGATGTATGGTAGGTATATCGTAAAGACAAGAATAGAATGTTAAGGCATAGTTTCTATATTTGTGACCACGGCCAGTCGTCCTCCGGCTCGTCATTACCAGGCTCATCCGGCTCCGGCTCTGGGTATGGGGATGGCTCTGGGGTGTCCTCGCTGCGACATACAGCTGGTACGTTGAAACCCTGAAAAAATACATGTCAACAAACGCAGGAGTAAGCCATGGTCTGTACCCACATCTGTGCGAACCCCTCCTCCCCATGGCGTACGTCCCTGAACTGCGGCGTCAACACCCAGCCCCTTCTCTGCAAAGCCCAACCACAAGTCGCAGAAGTTCTCCCCGCCTGTGAGGACTTGGTCCGCCTGGATGATCGCATCGCGCGCGTCAAAGAAGCTAGGACGACACTGCTGCAACTTCATGCCGTTCAACACGAGCTGCACGATAAGCGAATTTCCGTGCTTCGGGACAAGCGGCTTCGGAACGTCCGTCGCGGTGAATTCGGGCACACGGTAGAAGTCACCGAGGGGGATCGTGCCATCTTCAAGGGGAAGCGGAGGGAAGAGCGACTCAATGAAGCCATGCTTCGTAATCAATCGCTGGGCAACAACCCAGAGTATCTGTGCCCAGACTTCACCGATCGCGTGAACCCCCCAGTACTGGGGCTTATCGAGCGTCTTGTACGTGGATGGATTGACCGATTCGTTCTGCACGACCGTTAAAACCGGATGCAATGGAGGTTATAGGCGGGAATCGTACCAGAGAGTAAGGGTAGTTCCGAATGCCACCATCTTGATTGGCAGCCCAAGCACCCATAGGATAATCGGAGTAAAGAGCCTTGCTGCGGATCACGGTAGCAAGGAAATCTAGAAAGTGACGTCAACACAAGTCTCTGCGTCGTATAACGATGCATTTACCTCCCCATCCCTCTCCCATTCCACCGCTTTCACCCCATCCGAGGCATCCGGAATTTGCAGGGCCGCCAGTCAAACGAATGCTAAGGCCATGAGACAACTCGTGAATGACGATGCCAGCTTCAAGATCGCCGTCGCGGTATGGGTTTGCAGTGTTCCATAGGTACATCCTGCACCGACCGTTCTGTCCGTCTGGAGGGGTCATGAAATTCGCGTTGTTAAATCCAGAACCATCCTGGGCATTCGCGATAACGGCGTCACCCTCCTCGCCCCCACGCCCGAAGTTATCCTGTTGGAAGTTGCCTGCGACCTCATCAAAGCCGTAACTGGGCAACACAAGGACAGTTAGATCACTAGGGAGATAGAATAAATAGAGGGGAATACCGGTAGTATAGATCGTGCACTAGATTAGACGTGTAGAAAAGTTGTGTGATAGTAACATTGATATACTTCTTCGCCTCGTCCAGCGAGTCCGATTTATCCGTGGTCTTGGGATCGTAAGGGTAGTTGAATATCAAGTCATCGCCACCATCAGGTCTATAATTGTGCAACCAGCCATTCTGGCCCTCCCAGTTCTCGTGAGCGAACACCTGTTCAATAATCAGAACGATCACAGAACGACAAAATAGACGTTTCGTACATTGTTGCCGAACGTGGTAGTGTAGTTCGAGTACTGGCCCTTCTTCTTCAGGTTGGACGAAAGCGGATCATTGGAAACGGGGATAACGTGCCAGCCCAAAGGACTAGCCAATGGGTCAAAATTCTCTTTGGCCAAGGTGCGGCCGCCTTCCGAGGGATCGTTAAGGCCAAACGGGAATACATGGTATCTTGCAGGCTGGCGCTGTTCGGGTTCCGAGGGGATAGGGGCATCGGATGCCCAGTCGACAACAGAGAGGATGCGATGGGGAACTTGGTGTGAAATGATAGCCTCATACCAGTTATCCTGCATCTCAACCTCGAACTAGAAACAAATCAGAAGTATGTGATAGTGACAAATCAAGTCGCTCACCCGCCAAGCCTGGATAAGCATCGTCTTATCACCGTCGGGGAGCTGGATGTACACAGGTTTGGCCTTGACTGGAGAGACGGTATCGGGTACGTTGTTGATCATCTCGACAAGAACAGCGTTAAAATCCCCAACGAGCTGGGGCTCAAACCAGGAAGTCATCCCCGCAATAATCTGATCGTGATTTGCGAGAATGTCTGCGACAACAGCATCGTCTGGTGTAGCGGCAATCATGAACTGGAGAAGAGCGCCGCGCGGATCAAAGATATCTGAGGTCTTGCCAAATCCCCTCTCGACGAGTTCGTGAGGAGTACGGAGGTGATCGCAATTCCAGCGGAAAAGGCGCTGCATACGCTCATAGGGCTCGTCCGTGAGTTGTGCTCCAGACATCGTGACCTGATTGGCGACGGCGGCGAGTTCTCGGAGCAAGGTCAAGCGCTCGACTAGCTGCTCTTGTAAAAGGCCGCAAAATTCGGCATGAGGGCCATGTGTAGTTGGCTCGTCCATGAGGGTGACGCCTGGTGCATAGCCCCGGTAGAACTAGGGTGGTAATGTAAGCGCCATGCCATTTGAGATTGATGAACCCTACCGAGTCACCGTAGGAGATAACGGTGCCACCCTTTACATTGACGCTGATGTCGCCGTCCGCAACCTCGAGGCCATTCACCATCTGGCGAAAGTAGACGTGGGTAACACCGGTGGCACTATCAGTGTACGAGTCCTTGCGCAAGGCGAATTCGTTGTCTTCAGAGAGCTGGTCTTGAAGGAGTTCTGTAACAAAGCTCCTGGCGATATCGTACGGATCAGAGGTAAAGAGGGATGCCTTTGCGAAGGAGGCAGGACTGGTGTGGAACTTGGCATGGGGGTGCACGGGACCAAATCCCATCGTCTTGCGACGTGAAGTGGGGCCCACATGAGCTAAGGCAGAGCCCGCTAGGCCGATAAGGGCCAGAGAAGTCGTTGAAGATAAGCGCATGGAGGTGAGGGGGAAAGAGCCGTCCGATAACAACCCGCCAGCGAAGGGGGTTGATATAGAACAGGGACAAGGAGATACAACACAGCAACCCAGCGGAGCGGTACTTATCCGGCCCAGCCTACCGAGAAATTCCCACGGTTAATTCCCACGATGGTCCCGCCTCCACTCCGCATGAGAGCCGTTGTTGAATGTCCTTTTAGTATCTTCCTCTCGTTATCTACTGTATCGCTTTCACGAGATACGTCGTGCCACCAGAATCCTCTTATCAGATGTTTGTCGCCTGACCCTGTGATAATATCATCATTTAACTTCTCGATACCTCTCTCGCAGAGAACTCCACTTCTGCCACATCAGAATCCATTGACCGGGGTGGTTCAACACAGCGCTCAGCGCTCATCCCGTAGTCTCTTTCTCACGTGCGCAGTCCATCGCCTTTCCTTTCCCTCTCTCAACCTCCGTTGCAGGCCACTCTATTTTCTCACCAGTGTCCTAGACCTTTCCAAGTTGACGAAAACACAACTTCTATCGCACAAGACGACGCACATTACCATCCCTTACTCGCCAGCGCATTCATTATGCCTCACAGACCAAACCTTGGTTTCACTGGTAGCCGTTTTTACGCTGCGCTTCTAGCCGCAGTCGGACGCATGGACAAGTCCATGAATCCTCGGGACACCCTCCGGCGGTTACAAAAACACTCCTTTGTCTTATCTGACCTCGTCTACCTCATACACATCGTCAATTCAGTCTTCTGGCTCGTGATTATGCGAGTACCGGGGTTTCCCATCAAACTCTTAATCCCAATTCTCCACATCGGCCTGCTCCTCGTTCCATTCACTTCCCAGTTCTTCCTCCCCGCACTGCCTGTCACGACGTATCTCATTACATATTACTCCTCCCAATTCATCCCCAACGATTACAGGCCCAGCATCTACGTGTCCGTGCTTCCCACGCTTGAGTCCGTCCTTTTTGGGGCCAATATTTCGGATCTCCTGACTCGCTACACCCACCCCATCCTTGACGTCATCTCCTGGTTGCCTTATGGTGTTGGCCATTTCACCATCCCTTTCATCGTTGCCATCTTTCTGTGGCTATTCCGGCCAAAACCGGCCCTTCACTTCTGGGGACGTGCCATCGGTTGGATGAACTTCGTTGGAGTAGTGACGCAAATTCTCTTCCCGTGCGCCGCACCATGGTATGAGGTCATCTTTGGCCTCACCCCTGCCGATTACTCCATGAAGGGCTCCCCTGGCGGGCTCCTGCGTATCGACAACCTCTTGCACAGCCACGGTTACACCGTTACCTTCAGCAACGCCCCCGTCGTCTTTGGCGCCTTCCCCTCACTCCACTCGGCCTGCGCGACGATGGAGGCCCTCTTCCTCTCCCATTTCTTTCCCCAGGTCGCAAAATATGCATGGGGCTACGCCGCCGTGTTGTACTGGGCGACGATGTACCTCACTCACCACTACCTCATCGACGTCGTCGGTGGTTCCTGCCTCGCCATCGCCTTCTTCTACTTTTTCCTCCCCGACGACCTCAAGGGGCCCCTAGCGACCGCCTCGCCCACCGGTGCACTCGCCAACGGCACCGCCCTTGCCAACGGGCGCTCAAAGTACGAGATCTACGACATCGAGGACCCCCACCCGGACGGCGACGGACTGTCGTACGAGCTGTCGAGCGACGCGGCGAGCGACGAAGAGGAAACGGGCATCGCATACCGCTCGCCCGGAATGGTGCCTGATTCGGGCAGGACCCCGACGTCAGCGATGCCGCTCATCGGGCCCGCCGCAAAACAGGCTCGCCGGAGCCACAAGCACACGGCGAGCATCGCAAGCCTGATACGTGCCGACGACCGCGTCGAGGACGGCTGGAGCCCGATTGGCAACGGCTCTTTCGTCTTCCCACCGACTCCAACGCGCCCGGAGCGTGACATCCGGTAATGCGGGGACGTGGGCCAGCGATGCGAACAGCAACTGATCGTGTATATAAGTATAGTAGATATAATACTACGTTTGTATCTAAGTTCTCCCTTTTCTGTGTGCATGTCGGTATTCTCGGCTCACTCCCTCTCCTTTGGCTCTCTTTTTGTCTAGTAGCAATGTCTGGTCGTCACAATCCATCAGTTAATTATTTCCACGGAGCCATCACCGGGCAGTGAGCTGAGTCCTTTGAAGGTACTACAGTACTGTAGCAACCTACGTGCTCCGATTTGATCAAAGGTCATCAGAAGCTTTCTACACAAGCCCAAGAACCGCACATATCGCAGTGGGGAGAGTGCCACGTCCACAGAGACATCGCTATACAGTATGAGCGCAGTCCGATAGTCGTGTGACCAATGTCATAATTTTTATCGCAAGCTCTCCCTGGTCCAATTGGTGGCGACAGAAAATGATCCGCATTTCTTTGCGCATACATTAGAAATCAGATACCGTACAGAAACAGCCAGAGGGATGACTGTAGACCGCCCAAATTGAATGGAACGTCATGGGGTCTGATGGCCGGGGATATGAATCAACACGTTGCCTTGACAAATGTCGACATCGACAAACTGGGTATTGCGCAAGTCCGATGCTATGATTGGGAGATATGGCACAATAGCAATCGCAGGCACTCGACACAGCCTCTCCCTCCCATCTGTGACTCAGAGGAGACGGTGACAGCGACCGCGTCCAATTGGTCCGTCCGTTTCCTGCAACCATGTGACTTGGTACCTTCAAGCTATAAGTTTCATGGGGTCCACTCAAACAGTCTTGTGGACGCGCGACGGATACAAATCCCCGCTTTCCCTTGACGGATGTCGATATCGATGGGCTCGCTGGGTATTCCCTCTTCTGGTGATAGCATATTGCGCAAGTCTGATGCCATCGAGGGTATGCCGACAGGATAACGACCCTGTTACGTCTTCTACATGGCCTTACTCAGACCTTCTATCTGACTATTACAATACCACATTGGTTTCTATCATGCTTTGGGCTGGCGCGTACTCTCCTCGCTTTCGGTCGACGCAGCAGAAGATGCCGTACCCCTTTGGGCAAACACCCCGTCATCGCGTCCTGTCTATCATTCACAGAATCGAGACTCTTCTCCCAGTCTAAGTTTTTGGAACATATAATGGAGACATTGCAACGTTTTCCGAAGGCAACCAAGAGTATTTGCGACCTCGGAGGTTCAGAGAGCCAGAGCGACTGGCAGCCTTCCTGGGAGAGTAAGTTCATTTATGTATTTGCCTTCTATCCGCTTTATGCCTCGGTACCAATACATCTTATCTGCAAACGCTAAGCCATGTTATGAGTCGCTGAATATCAATTTCTGGTGCATTACTCCACCCCCCAACCAGACCATTACTGACCTATGGGAATAAGCGGAAACGACACGGTTTCACAGATGCGGGCGCTGTGCGGCTTCCAAGGGTACGAGTGAGTGAATTGCACGCCACGTCGGAGACTGAGAGGATACGACGGGAAGCTTCGCGTGAGAAAACCATGTCATACCAGTCAGTGCTTAGGCATCACAACCTGAAACCGCAAACAAATCAGAGGCTTGTGAAAGTATCAAATCAAGTGCACTCACTTTCCCAATTCCCGATAAACTTATTACCGTCGGCAGTCACGACGCTCACATTGACTGGAGAAGTGGGGGGTATGTTATCGGCCATCTGGGCACGATCGGTGCTCTCATTGTCATCAGGATGGGGCGAGGACCTCACGATAATCTGATCGTAATTATTGGGGACGTCTACCATCGAAGCCGAGTGGGTAAAGTCATCCGCGGACTTGCCAAAACCCCTCTTGAGTCTTGGAATGCTCGTAAGGAGTACGGACATGCTCGCAGTCCGGAGGCACATATAGTACCCAAGTGCCCCGTCCGTGCCAGTGGGTTAT
Source organism: Lactarius hengduanensis (assembly GCA_021525025.1). Classification (NCBI taxonomy): domain Eukaryota; kingdom Fungi; phylum Basidiomycota; class Agaricomycetes; order Russulales; family Russulaceae; genus Lactarius; species Lactarius hengduanensis. The sequence continues at coordinate 36,777 of JAKELI010000122.1, forward strand.
CTCCAGACATGGTAGGATCGGCGGTGGGGGATTGTTCTTGGAGCAAGGACGAGCGGTGGACTAATATCTGGTCTTGCAAGCCCGGCATGAGGTCCAGTAATGATGGGCTCGTCCTTGCCACAGTAAAACCGGGGTGGAATAAACGTGTTATGTAAGGCGGATACGAGTTTCAAAGGTCAAATGACGGTGCCATTCCCTACACTGACAAGTTTATACCACCATCCGCGACATCGAGGCCATTTACCGTCTGACAAAGGTAGACATGGATAATATCAGTAATTATATCAGTGTAAGAGTCATTGCGCAAGGCAAGGTCGTTGTCTGGTCTTGCGATGTGGTCGAACACGATAATAAAGCGGAGCTTGTTAGGTCTCGGAGGGTCAGAGATATCACTGAACATAAGCGCAGGGGTAGGGTGTCTGTCAAACAACCCAGCGACTCGGAAGGCAGCTGATATTGTGAAGAAAGACACGTATGTCACACAGGGGAAGCAGAACGTCACTTTCGTCCTGTAGACTACGCCATCTCCCTGCTTTGGGGATCGTACTTGCGGAAAATCTGGGGCAGAGCACGGCGACCCAGATAACGACCGCTTATGCTTACTATTATCAGGTAAAGTATAAGCCGGGGTGTGATTGGCTCCAGGAACATGAACAGATCCGGACTCATCGGACTGAGTGCGACAACATTCCAGCTGATCGTGTTGTATGTTCCTTCCGCTGATCCCAGCGCCCAAGAAGTCGGTGCTACCGATAGCTGAGCCGCGTTTCAGTAAGAAGTGGTTTATGGATAATACAGTAACTTAGTATGAAGATATACATATTATATAATACACTGTATGGTATACAAGTTCGCTTGCACTTCTACTTGAGAATGTTTGCCAGGTCGTTTGGTGCTTTGAAGGTCAGCTTTGGCGTGGAGCAAAGCTCTGGGACATCTATGATGCGTTCGAGCACCTTGCGGAACGTCTCGCGTACGCCGACAGCGGTTTTGGCAGACGACTCGATGAACAGACATTTGTTTTGAGCAGCGAAGGCTGCACCTTCTGCTGTGGAGACTTGTCGCATGTGGGACTATAAGCAGTCAGTCATGACGAAATTCATGACTTGCAAGAGAGGACGTCACCTTGTCAGACTTGTTCCCTACGATCATCTTCACGACCGGTTCGGGGGCATACTTGCTACGCTCCGCAAACCACCACGATATGGCGTCGAAGGTTTCGCGACTCGTCACATCATACACTTCGTGATGCAGTGATGTATCATCGACCTTGTGAGTTGCGTGCAGAAGTCATCGCCAGGCTACGTACCAAGTATTATCCCTTGCGTACCGCGATAGTAGGACGAGGTGATAGCACGGAGACGTTCATCGCCGGCAGTGTCCTAGCATCGACGCACGGTGAGTGCGCTGTATCTCAAAGCATTTACCAACGCACCCAGATATTGAGATTCACCCTCTTCCCCTTAACATCTAATTTGTGTTCCTGTAGAATGTATGAGCGCGACTCACCCGACCACGATTTGTAGACATTACCAAGGTGTCGACACCAATCGTGGGATTCATCTCTCCCTCGGGAAGCCATTGCTGATCTGTGAAGCGAAGCAACAAACTGCTCTTCCCCACAGATGCTATTCCAAGGACCAACAACTTGATGTTGACGGAATCGTTGAGTGTGTTTGAACGCATGGGCGGCATGGTGGTGGAGAGGAGTATGCAGAAAGTGTTAAGTGACTGGGATTAATCTTCAAGCAGGAATGAGTAGGAATTATATAGAAAGTAAACCGGCGGATGCTGGCATTTACATCGGTGTCACCGGTGTCAGCAACTGCCTATTTTACGTGATTTACGTGAGCACTGGGCTGGGCGCCTCTGATGAAACAATCAAGGCAACGAGCACGTTACAGGAAAAGAATAGACGTGGGCCGCGACTGCCGCCGACAGAAACGCCACCAATTGCGTCGCTGAGAACTGTTGGACGCGACAAGTACGCCTTCTTCCGGGGTGAATTACGTCGGACTTTGGACAAGACACCTTTGATCCTACGGCAAGCCAACTGGCAAACCCCAAGAAAAGGTTTTGCCAAGAGTGCCGTCCTCTGGCGCTCACATCTGTTTTGAAACCACACCCGACCATATCGCTCAATAAGAGTCATGTGTTTGTATGTAGGGAACGAAACAGCTTCTACAATAGTAGAAATCAGGGGTAAGTCGATGCAGAAAGTCTCTGGTGGCCTGGTTTGGGGTTTGGGGAGCGCTCGTGCATGTACTGGATTGCATGTGTAATGCCATATTCAGAGGAGCTAGAGCGTTGAGGCGTCTGGCTTGGGCACATCTGTGTTGCGTGAAGGCTCACCCGAACTTCGCTGTCAATCATGGAATCATAGAATGGTGCGTGCATCACAAAGTCGCCGGTAAACACGAGCCTATTGCCGCGTCTCTTCTTCGAACAAACTGAAGGCCGTGGAGAAAACAGTCAATTGTGGCCAATAAGGGGTTCGCAGGGGCACACGCAGTGATGATGATTAAATTCTGCTCTAGTCCCGAGGTCTGCCTGAGGTCATAAAGTCTGTTCCAAAAGGTCGTTCAAGTGTTCAAGGGAAAACAACCCAGAAAAGTCCCGGGGACAGCAACAGCTGCCGCCTTACTGTACACAGCCTTGCTCGATTACGAATGATCGGTGTTTGAGGTGGGCAGCAGCGGCCAGTTGCTCGAGCAGAATTGCCGCATATAGAAGGAATGAAGACTTATGGTGGTACCAGCACAGCCGCACCTCAGGACAGGAAGTTTCATCATGCACGAGCATTTATTATCACGTTGGTGCTTCGTGTGACTCTTATTGAAGAAGCCAGCAGTCATAGCCCCAGGCCCACAATCGCAGCACCAATTTGAAAAGGGTCATCACTCTCAGCACGAGGCGGTGAATCTAGGCCCCAAGTCATTCGCTGACCAGAGGTGAAATATTTAAAAATTTGTCTCAGTGTTTATTGTATGCCGCAGCCTGTATTCAAAAGGACGAGGTGGTGGTATTCAAGTTAGTGTGCAGTCTTGGATGAAGGCAAAAAAAACTGCCGGTAAGGACTCGGAGCGTCCAAAAGTTCGAGTAATAACACAACTCAGATGTAAGCGTGCTATGTATCAGAGAAGTGTGTGCTTGAGCTCGAAAACTGTCAAATCAATAGTTTGGACTTCCGAGTCTTGTTCCGAGTCACGGTCGACTGGGATTACACAGCCGATTACTGATTATGTAAACAATATTCCATCTAAATAAACCAGATATAATAATTGCGAATACGGGTTGGTGCACCCTATGTCTGGAGGTGTAGTTAGGTTATCGTAGTAAGTATTAAATGTAACTATGGTATGTTTTGTGACTTTTGTACGAGCAAATACAGTAATGCAGAGGACCGGGCACTATAAACGGCGGGCGAGGAAATGGAGCAAGAAATGGAGACAGCGGCACGTGTTAGTTGAATCACCATTCCTCGGAATGCCGTGTGGCGCGGGAAGAAACAGCAGATGAAACGGACATCTGTGTGGGTTCCAACTTGAACGGGATAGGCGATTCTAATACTCGCTCCAGGGTATCGCGGAAGACCTCACGCACGCCGGCAGATGTCTTCGCCGACGACTCCACGAACAGTGCTCCCATGCGAGCTGCGTAAGCTGCGCCCTCGGCTGTAGTAATTTGCCGTGTATGATCCTACGAGGCATCCTTTTCAGTGTCGGAACTGGTGGAGGACCAAGTGAAGACGTACATTATCTACCTTATTGCCAACAATAATCTTCACTGCAGACTTTGGTGCATGTTTGCTACGCTCTGCGAACCACCATTCGATCGTTTCGAACGATTTACGATCCGAGATGTCGTACACTAATGCCACATACACGTTAGTCGCAGTCCGGAGCCGTAGAAATGCCATACGACGGACCTAAGATGATCGCTTGTGTCCCGCGATAGTAAGACGACACGATGGTACGGAAACGTTCTTCGCCGGAAGTATCCTGTCGTAACGCCCTTGAACATCATTGGCCTGAATGATGACGATTGATGCTCACCCAGATACTCAGGTTCACGTGCTTCCCCTTGATCTCCAGTTTATGGGTCTGTTGGGCGCTCAATCAGTCCGGGCCGAAGGGAATATACTCTGCCTACTTACCCAGGTATCAACCCCAACGGTAGGTTGCGTTTCACTTTCCGGCAACCATTGTTGATCGGTGAAGCGAAGTAATAGGCTGCTCTTTCCTACCGACGCTGCTCCAAGGAGCAGAACCTTCACCTGGTGTGTCTTTACTGGGTGAAGAAGTGTGCCTTTGCGCGATAGCATGACGTAGTAGAGAGAAAGTGGTTACGTAGGGAGTGTTGGGGGGGAAAATCAAAGCTGAATCGGGCGCCGAGATGTAAGGAGAGTATGAGTTGTTGTTGGAACTGGGCAAAGAGAGGGCTCGCAGCTCCAAAATGTTCTTATAAGTACTCCGGGACGAAAGCACGTGGAAAGCATAGTAAGCCAACAAACCTTGCGACGAGTCAGCATACGCTCTGAGCGTACCGGAATGGTCAGCCGCTGCCAATACCACAGCCTTAGTGATCGACGCCGTAGCGACAAATACACTTAGAGGCTGGGGAGGTTCGGAGTTTCCTTCCTGATGGAGCTTGTGGACATTCAAAACAATTATCTTAGTATTTGAAAATCAGGCGCTGTGGGAGGGTGGTATGGAGAGGGAGGTTTCGTGCTTGTCTTCCGCATCGACGCCCAACCTAGATTGCAGAAGGATGTCGACCCACTGGCACGTGCAAACAGAATTAGCGAAAGCTGCCATTCACGGGTACTGGCTCCTGGTGTCACTAATGCTGTGTCTGATATGTGGGGAGTCAGAAGGCCCGGGAATGGACAAACCTCTACCAAGTTTTAGGAATTGTCTCGAGATGCGGCACCGCGGCGGGAGCGCTATAACGAAACACTAAGTTCACGTGACCCGTGCCTTGGAAGAAAATCAGATGCCGGACGGTGACAACACCTGGACATGCACATACGTGCAGCTCCCGGATGTGCTCGTGGGAGAACATTGACGGTAAAATGTAGTTCCATGGGCGCGAATGTGATACAATGAATACGTTTTGGCTCCACAAATCTTACCTAGAACATTCATGCATGCAAATGGGGTTACCGGGGTGACGTGGGCTCTCTTTTGACAGGTTTACAGCCAAGGAACTCCTTGTGGGTTCGCATTTTGACTCACAAGGTCCCCTACTATCGAAAGGGGACGGGAGAGGACGTGTTCCTTAATTTTTCGGGTGCCTTGCAAGGTATGTCGTACATCGGGGGGCGGGGCTAAATTTCAGAAGAAGCGTAGGATCGGAAGACCCCTCAGACTCACCCGTATGCCAACACGGGAATTAACGGTGATGTAGGAAGCGGGAGCAGCGATCGACAAAAGGGTCATTACAGCACGCGGATGCTCGCTCTGAGTGGTCGGGTATTCGAAAGGTTGATTTGGTCTACGCTGAAACCGTGCTAGCGTGGGCGGTGCTGGTCTATTCACAAACACTTGAGCCTGAGAATGGCAGTACAAGGAGCACCTGAATCAAAGAGCGACCTAAAGGGCCCAGAATTGGAGCGGGTTGAGCAACGATAAGACAGGCCAGGCTCATCCTGACTAGGAGGTTTTAAACTTCAAAATTTCATTCGTGAAGATCGCTTACATAACATCACTAAAATCAGCTAAAAACCCGCCAACGCGGTTACCAAATACACGAAATATATGCAAGGCATGGAATGTCGTGCTCCTCGGAGTCGTAGTCGTTAAGATGGGGAGACCGGCGCTCGTTATTAAACTTAGTTGAGGTTTTGGATCTGGGTGGCGACATGGATTCCGCAAGAGCTCTAATGCGTCGCCTCAGGCAACCAATGCGGCCGCGGCGCTTAGCTAGAGAATGCGCAGATGAAACACCAGCAGGTTGTACTTGTCGCTTCCGTGGCCTCCTCGAAGATAACCTGGACTCGGTCTTCAAGAATATCCTCGTGCCTACGGCGGCCCTTGAAGAAACTCAGGTCATGCTTGTCCGTTGGGGGGTGAAAAACAGCAAGAGCGTCGGCTGAGTATGGAGACGGATATGATTCTTCCGATGTAGATGGAAATAGAACGTGGCTGTCGAGAGATGATGATGGCCGTGTGCTAAGTGAGCTGCTAGAGCTGCTACTTGGATCGGCGTGTCCCCTCATTGTTGAGTGCGAAAAGCGCTTCGATGGGGGAACAGAGGTGTGCAGAGGACCATGTCCGCCATTCTGGTCCATTAAACGTTTCTTCTGGCGGCGAAGATATCGGTGCTGCATGCTGCCTACCGATGGGTGGTGAGGTCTTGCGCCGCGCGAGTGGGGTTGACTTGGAGTATCAGACTCCTCACTGCTGTATTGAATATGAAATTTGGCGTATATTTTGTTTGCATTGGGAATAGGGCTGTTCCTCCAGCTGGGAATCGTACGCAGCGACGACAAACTAGGCGCGTTGACCCCAAGTCGGTCCATGAAACGAGAAACGGTGGACCCAGAACTAAAAGGGGGAGCACTGGGCTCCAGTTCGAGGGGTGAGACAGGGCCTCTCTCCTCTGCGCAACCATCAAGCGTCGGAGGGACAGGTGTACTTCCAGACGTTATGTTTGCGACACTTGGACCTGCTTTGTGACATTGCATTTTAGAGTCATTTTAGGTGCATATATAACGTACAAATATTACCCTGGCCGCGTCGAACACGGTCTTCAACTTGACTGATAAGTGGGGGGTTGGAGTCGGTCATAGGAATGGTCATCTCGCCGTGGCTTGAACTCTGGGTCATTAAAGGCGTGAAAAGAGGAGGGTAAACCCTTCCGCAGTCGGTGATATGAAAGTTTATATACAGTAAAACTTCCGGTCGGAAAGGATGAGCTTGGCCTGTCAGCTAGCGCTCGGCTAGCCTGACATTAGCCGTGGGATAGTGAATCCCGTCCATACTGTATTGAGTATGATGAGAAAATGGTTGCTGTGGCAAAACCAACTGACCAAGAATGCTTACACGGAAAACTATAGCAGCGCACGATCCCAGTAATGTGCGTTTTGTAGTCACCCATCCCAGAATAGAGCTAGGGGCAAGACCACCTTTGTGGCGTCAGGGTGAAGGACCTATAACCACGGTGGTCTGATCATGAGAATCGTATGCTGTACTATACTACAGTGGAGTGCCTTGAATCATACCATCCCGACGGTTCCGGCGCAATGACGTAATATCTATTTTAGTAACTCGGAGCCGTGAATCCGAATGAAGCGAGCCGTCGCACGTAGCGACAACAAGCGCGGAGGGGCGAGGCCCATCCAAAGGGCCCGTCCCAACTCCCAAGTAACTGATAGACGCATCGTCATCGCGGGTTCGCAGTGTCGGTTCGACGAGCAGTTGATCGATATCGTACGGTCACGGTACAGCAAGTGCAGTACCAGGGTTTACCCGCAAATTGAACTTGAACTCGGATAGATCCGACCGAATTCAGTCTAAACTAGCTGAGACCCACCAGAGCAACTTATAACTGTCAGTGGAGTCTTGAAGTGCTCCATTTGGGTTTTAACATCCAAGTTGTATTGCTTGGCAGATGCGGTGCCACGGTGTCACAAACGACATCATTTACACTTGCACGGTACAGAGGCCTACTACCATAAGTCTCTCTGTTGTGCAACAACTTGAAGGAGCTCGACAATTGCCACGCCAGTACCCTTGTCCTGAATGTTGCTCTGTTCTAGCTCTCACCAAGGCATGTACGTATGCTTCACTCGGGCACACGACTCTGGCAAGAGGGATGATCCTGGCCGTCGTGTGCGGTCAAGCAAGTTTCCCAGGATATTTGGGTGCCTCCGTGTCGCTCTCCCTCGAGTAATCCAGAACTGAAACTGTCTGGAAAGTCACCAGAGCGAGCAACGAGGTAAGAGCGGGTAGGTGGGTGATTGGACAAGCCTTGCTCGCAGTGTGGTAGAGAGGCCGTGACGAATCGAGCCCAAGAGGATAACTCAGGCTAGCGACTATTCTAGCGTCGTTCCCAATACAGTATTCCTACCCTTACACTCCTCACACTTCAACTGACATCGGCAGGGCTCCGGAATATGGCCTTATTCGCACCCCATACTCGGTACAGATGTCCTGCTGGGCGCCGTGGTGTACATTAGGTTAGCACCGCAGCTACTAGCACAGTCTAGCAGTCGTGCGATTACTGTATAGTAGCGTGTCAGTAGCTTCTTTTCTCTCTTCTAGCGCACAAGCGAAGATACTGAGTCTTACTGACAGAGGCTCACGGCGATCTAGTTTGACGACACAGCGTCTCTTTTGCGCTTGAGGCGTTGCATGCCCTCCGATCGAATGCGACTCATACTTTGTAACCTTTAAATTATAAGCTTAGCTGCTATCCCGTGAACCAATATTAATCAGCTCGGTGTCACCCTCATGCGGGCTTTCGTATCCGTGATTATGGAACTTTTGGCGTTAGGTAGGCGGCATATTCCGATTCTAGTTTTGTGTGTGATACCTCGGCGGACATCTCGCACTGGCGTCGAAGACAGTGTTATGCTACACCTGTTATTACCCCATGGGCGACGAAGATCGTGCGGCGACATCATAACGATGCCACCACTCGACGATAAGTAGCCATAGATATAGTCTCAAACAGTCCCCGGCCAAGATCGAGGTCAATTGGAATTGATGGGTAGGGACCTTACACATGCTGAACCGGTGAATGACTCGGATGTCTGCCCTCGTCTCGACATAGCTGGCCTTGCGGCTTTGTTCCCACTTGATAGTGCCATCACCGCAGTGTCTTCCAACCGTTATGGCAACATCTGGGCGGCGTAAACTCGTTGGTTATTTCAAAGGTCGACCATTATTGGCCTTGCGGGAAATGGGTGGGCAACCATAGTATACTGAAGCGTTCATATTGACCGGGGGACGCACCTCGGTTGGAACAACAGCAGAATATATTAATCACGTTTCCATTCTGCTTCGGCTGTACTGGTGGCTGTTCGAACGGCGCAGTTCCCGTTCGTCCTACTGTTGCTAATCGTCCGCCTTCCTCCTCTCGCTCGTGTAGAGCCGACGCTGCCTGAACTGCCTGCATGTGCGCTGCATTACTACTCAAGATTGTCTCATTGGAAGGGTTTCTAGACGGGTAATTCTGGCTTGGGCCCAACGGATGTTGAAATTCGAGGTGATCAGGCTGGGTTTGGATGGGCGCGTTACTCCGAGTCTGCGCGATAGGTGGAGTCCTCCACCCCTCGATGCCTATGTCCGAGGGTCTTTCTTCTGCCACAGGGGTTGGTTGCGTCACTGCGATTTCATAGGCTGGTGGTGGCACGTCGTTCACACTGCCACTGCGCTCTGCCCGTGGCCGTAAAGACAAAATGGGTTCCAGCAGACCTTCAAATTGATTTGACGTACAAGCACTCTGGGAGTCTCACGAGGGGATCAGTGAGACAGCGGTGCGACAAACCATTGGGTAGACATACCTTCCATTCGTGGTTTCCTACTGCGGCTGCTGGACGTACTTCCGGTTTGTCTGCTACTTTGTTGCGTCTCCATCCTAGTTGGGCTAGGAGGGCGACGTCTTCCTTCATCCACGATAGGTGCCGCTAGACTGTTGTTCGATGATTTCCCTCTCACAATATTGTTGGTGGTACGTAAGTACGCGAGAGGAGGCGGGGCGAGCGAGGTTTCGGTGACTGCCGTCCTGCAGATGGCTACTCCAGAGTCTGGAGATTCGGATTCGAGAGATTCGCCGGTGCCATGGCTATACTCCGAACTGGACCAGTCTACTCGAGGGAGGCTGGGTGAATTCGATCGTGTGGCAACAGCCTTCGGGGGAGTTTGGGGGCGGTGTTCGACGATAGGAAAGGAAGTCGCTACGGAGCGATCTGCGGCCTATGGGGTATAGTAAGCGCAACTGGTCGTGGGTGTTTAAGGTGATAACTAGCGCCGGGAGGGAGGTTCTGTTGCAATAAAATGACTTACCAGAAAAGAGGATGCACCGTTTGGCGCCGTCTGCCTGTTCAAGGGATCATGACTTCCATCGGGGGGCGCAGTTTCTTGGCTTTCATTGGGAAAGACTGGTACTTCGGGAAGGGGTCTTTCGCGAAGTGCATGGGATCCGCTTGATGCCGTATCCTGTGTCCGTCTGGATGATGTCTCGGTCACTCCGAGTGCCGGGGGCGCTAATGACCGCCCGAATGTTGGCAGATCCTTCAGGGCCGGAGGGTGATGGACGGGCTGCCCAACGAGCGTTTGTGCTGAACTCGGGAGATCGACGTTCCGGGATCCGGATCTGTTCGGGTTCGTTCCGTGAGGCGGGCCTACCTCGGCTTGGGGATATCCGTATTTTCCCTTTCTCCTTGCGAGGGCTGAACCGAAGCATCACCATTGGTCACTCGGAGCTTTGATGGCCTCGGTATCTTCTTAGAAGCGGGAGAGCTAGCCGCCGCACTGGCACGAGGTCGCCCATTCGATGGCATGGACCGTGATGGCTCCATGAGACCAGGGATGGCGCCACTACCCCGAGTGACATGATAACCTTTCGGTGCAAGTAGACCGGCCGACTTGGAGGAGGATAAGGCGGGGGCGGAAGGATCATGTGGTCGGCTTGTATCTGTGTGGGGCTGCAGCTGAAGGTTAGAGTCGCAAACCCGAGGGATGAATTAAAGCGAGGCACACACCGGGTCCGAGTCAGCTCGATACGGTGCATCCTGCTCCGCGTCGGCATCAGCCGCAGGTTGCGAACTCTTCGAGGTTGTTGTTTGGGGAGCGAAGGGTCGACTAGGTGCCGGATGGGGTCCCCGCACCCACGACAGTTGGTCCGAACTAGCCGCGGAGCTCGCGCCCGCGGTATGCTCACGGAGCTCGACTGCGGAGCCGTACCCCCTCCAAATGGAACTCGAATAAGGAGATCCGCCTTCCAACCCAGTCCCATTGGTTGCTCGGCGAGATGCCCGGTCCGTCACTCTGTCGTTATTCTGTAGAGTGTTCGTAGAATTTGACAGGGCATTGTCGCCAGACCGTGACCACCAGGTGGAAGAACCATTGGTGGTAGCCATTGGGTAAGGTATTGTACTAGTAGGTGGCTCACTTGGATATGAAGCGGGGGGATAGCTTGCCCTTGTCCGCGATACTCGTCGTACCACGCTGATTACTCGTGGATTGCTGCGCATGCATGTCTTTTGTGATACTGTTTGGCAGCCGTGTGCAGCGAGGCACTCCATGCCCTCCCAAAAGGACACTCGCGGCGCTTAACGTTGAATTTGTCCTCAAGAAGCAGGGGACAGTACAATTTGCCTTGGTATTGCTGCCATATGGGCGCTAATGTAGCATGCGTCTTGTGCGTGCACCTGAGTAATGCTTTGGATGTCACTAGGGCAACATAGCTCTGTGTATGGCTGGTCTAGGACTTGCTAAATGGTTTCAAAAAAAAAGGCATGACTCTGTGCAACGTTCACACCCCCACATATATAACAACAGTCTACGCACCATCACTGGCACCGCACGGCGCATGCGAGTCCAACTCTTCATGTGCATATAAACCTCATGCCAGTGCGTCGCCTAATTCAGTGCGCGGGATCGCGCCAGTAGTGTTCCCCAAGACGCAACGCTTGCTCATGGAAGTCACGAGTCGCGCCACGAGGGAAGCGCAAAGATCGTTGAATGGCCCAAAATGGTGCGCTACTATAATCCCTAGGCGGAACAATAGTCGCCACGAGTGAATTTGGTTTGGGTTCGAATGTTGTACTTTCAAACGATATGAACGTAATGGACGTAATGGAACATCATGTTGAAGACAGCACAAGTACAAACTTCGGCGGCACAACAACAGTAATGACTAGTCTATAAAGATAGATAATTCAAACCAAGTGGTGATAAAGGAGAAGAATATGATAGCAGCCCAGTTGATTTAGTCAAAATTCGTTTCGTTTTTTTGTCTTCCCACACATGTCGTTCATTTTCGTTCGTTCATGGTCTTGTCGCAACAGCAGAGAGCAAAATATCAAAGTCCAGTTTTGCGGCTGCAAAAACGCGGGACCGCATACAGCCGTTAGTTTATGTTCACCCACGTGGACGTGAAAAAAAAACACCGCACCTTTCAAAACGAGAGCCGTGAATGCCCGCGCAAGGTCTGGGCGCTCCGCTTCGAGCCGGCGCAACGCGTCCACGCTTAGGCGCCACACTACCGCGGGGCGCTCTGCGACAACCGTCGCGTTGCGGGCGAGCCCCGCAAGGCCCGACAGTTCGCCTGCGAGCGTGCCCGGGACCATAGATTCTTCGATAGCAGGGGTATGCGCCGCGAAGCGGTACGTCGCGCGCAGCACGCCTGCTCCAACTACATACAAACCGTCGGCTGGCTCACCCTGTTTCCAGAGCACGTGTCCTTCAGACACAGTAATGGACTCAAAGTAGGAAGCAAGCTGCTCGAGCATCGTGGGGTCCGTGGTGTACGGTAAGAAAGCTTGCTCGAGCGTGTTGAGAGGCTCTTTTGGTGAGGTGGGTGGGCCGGTGTGGCGTTTCTTGTCGTCTGTGGAAGATAAGGGGTGAGTCGGTGTTGGTGATTGGGCGTTGTGGGGACGAAATGGACGTACGTTTCGCCATGGTGCGCCATCCCGCATCACGTAGCTGTGCGCGCCGGGGCGAATGCGGCAGAGATTGTTGTAGGTCCATGCATACACTGTCCTGGCGGCCAGGAAGCGCTGCTCGGTCATCGTCAGCGAACACACAAATGAGGACCACTCGAGGAATTCTTACAGATGGGTTTCGTCTCCGCACCATTAGCATCAAACCAAGCGCGTAAATACACGTTCTCGGTCCCTGCATCAAGGTTCAGCGGTGCTACTCGCGCCGGGAACAGGCGAACTTACACTCCATTGCGTCGTTAAAAGTTGTGAACAGCTCCACGTCTGGTAGTTCAAACAGACCTACGCTGTCCAATGCGCTTAGAACCTTTCCGTCACCGGCGCCGCAGAAAACGAGCACGACCTTGCGCCCTGAGAGAAGGCGCTGCACGCGAACAAGAGCCTCGGCCGCAGAGAGGTCGACGCCAAGGACAAGCGCAAAGTCCAGCACAAGGAAACGAACTGGAGTATGTACCCATGCAGGCTCTGCAACGAGCGTGCGAATTGTCTCCTCGACATGCGTGATAGTGCCAAAGAAGAGAAAGCCCTGGAGGTGCAGAACAGTCGTCTGTCCTGAAACCTCGCGAAGGTACGCCCGATGCGCATTTGGCCGACGCACTGTCGATAGTGTCGCTTCTCCCGTGTGCATGCCGCGGATGCTGCGGCGCTGTGAATTTTGCACGACGAAGAAAAGGCCTGCAGCATGTCAAATGTCAACGTTGTGCACATATACATGACAGCTGGTGGGACGAGCTCACAGCTAATGATGATCCCAAACAGGACACCGATGACGAAGTCCCAGGCAGTCATCGCGACCATGATGCTCGCAATGGTAATGTATTCTGGTTTGCTCACACGATGGCGCGTGTCCCAAAGTGCCTCTTTGACAAGATCGATCCCCAGCACGAAGATGAGCGCACTGACAACCATGACCGCTGGCCCGCATCCTTGTAAGCTACCCCTCCGGTCATTCGACGCGATTGAACTCACGGATATATGCGATGGGGCCTGTGCCGGCGAGTAACACCGCGATAGTTGCCCCAGCTAGCATAAGGCCAGATAGTCGCGTGGTACCCCCCACGCGATAGAACCTAAGTGAGCTTCGTCAGTCAATCGCGCAAACGAGATGGCATCCACGTACAGCAACGTATTAACGTAAACAAGATAGTTAGGCACTGTACCAACTATTCCAGCCAGAAAATTCGAGTAGCCGTGCGCAATGAGTTCTTTGTTTGTGTCGACGTCACAGTCGAGGGATACGGCTGCAAGGTGCGTCATCAATCCAACCGCCAGCCGACGCGCACGTCTGCGTAGCGCAAAACACGCACCAAGCGCCGGGACATTCAAAGGGGGGTGCAAGACGTTAAAAAATAACAACGCAAACTGCGTGGGCAGCGTAGCCCATAACGGGCCCCATCTTGTCTTTGTGAGATCTAACCTCTGTCAGGTAAAGCTATCACCATGGAATAACAGGGAACCTACCAAAGTAGGTATAAAATTGGTACCACTTTTCTTCGCTCCTCGCAATCTGAAATAGCCACCGCTCTCTCCTGAGGAGATCTAGGTCAAGTCCTGCGCTCAGAACAACGATGTAAAATAGAGCCGGTATGATCAAAAAATCTGCACGATGACCGGCCGAAAGAAACAGGTGAGCATTCTCGCTCGGCCTCCATCGAGAGAAAGAAAAGCGTACATGTCGGAAGTATGAGTTGATGGTGCCACCGTGACGTGATTACCCTCAGAAGTGCTGCGAGGACAAAGGCGGGAGCCCAGAGCGCGAAATTTGATCCGCGTAAAAAGAAAAATAGGGTGTCCAGCGAGAGGGAGAACTCATCATCCTGCAGACGCGTCGCGACGTTGAGACCGGTTATAATAAGAAACACGCCGACGCCGCCAATACAACCAACGAGGATGTGCCGCGGGAAGAAGCCAATGAGAGAGCCTAGTCGGAAAAAGCCGAGAAGGAAGAACGTAAAACCTAGAAAGCCTGTTGAACACGATCCATCGATATCTGCACCGATATGCCATACCTGTGAGGACACTTGAAAATGCAAACGCCACTAGCGTGGTAGCTACGATCTCGTCCTTTTTGTCATCTCCTAATTCCTGGGCAATGCGAGTAGCCATGATATGAAAGAAGGGCTATTTGGGTGACGTGTGTGCGCTTTGTTACTGTTGTATAGGTGAGTATGACGTACCACCACCTCAATCATCATGCTGCCATTTGCGCCTGCGAAACCAGATGCGCCTGCCGAATAGACAAGTTGAGAGACGATAGTACTAAACGCCGTAGTGAATAAATGGACGAAAGGTAGGGAGTGTAACGTACGAAACAAAGAACATGGACACGCCCATTGCACCAAGATCCACAAATACACCAGTGGCAGGGAAGATGATCATACCGTCTGTATGTCACGTAATACAGATCAGCGAGCGCTAATGGGATGACAACACACAGGCGCACATGATATTCCATCGAGTACGTTGAGTAGTAGTCCAAGGATGACAGCGGGAACAGGGCGCGCAGCCTGTGCAGCGATTGATTTCACACGGGAAACCCACTTGCGTGGGGCGTAGTGCGTGGTATGAAAAGAGGATGGAAGGAGCGGGGTGCGTTCCGTGAGGGATCGAAGAAGTGGAGTCATGGAACGCAACGGTGGTGTATACTGTTGACGACCTTGTTGTTGTTCTTGCTGTTGCTCTCTCTGTAGCTGGCGCAGGGGGGGAGTGGGCTGTGACACAACTGGTGTATGAATGTCGTCCTCTTCCTCGTCAGCACGTTCCCGTGACGGGCTGCGGCTGCCGTGTTGGGCCATGAGAATGCTCAAGTTCGATTGTGGAGGAGGGTGAGATGGCCGGGCGTCGAGGGTCGATGTGGACTCTGCCAGATAAAGCGAAGACGAGGAGGGGGTCCCAGTGCGCTCCCGGGGTTGCTCCAGTGGGAGGGAGCGTACAGACTCTGACGGTGGTGGGAAGATGAATGCAGGTGTGCTGGTCTCCGCATGGCGCGTCATAAGGGCCTCAGAGTCGGGCACGAGGGGTGTGGGAGGTCGAGAGCGCACGCTACCTGACAAGGAGGGCCGCGAGAAAGAAAGAGGGACACCCGACAACTGCATGGTATGGGTGCGAATGTCATTCTTAGAGTGACGAGCAGGGATGCTTCCGGAGGCCACGGTCGCGGAATTTGCGTGGGGGTTGAGGAGGCTAATGTTGAATACAGTTAGAAGATGAAAGATACGGTGTATAGGAGATTAGGGGGAAGGCGGGGTAGAGATGAAATGAGGGGGGTTTAAGAAGGGACGATAAGTAGTCTAGAGTCAAAACGAACGCACCCAGCCCGTGACAGGGGTGAGCCAGAGTAATGGAGAAAAACTGGCACAACGAGACGTTGAGGATCGCGAGGAGAGACGTCATGGTTGCGTGCTACTCCGACAACATCTTCATTTACCGGGACAAACGTGTGCCCATCAGACGACGCCTCGCTTGCAATTGATGGCGGCATCAGACCGATGAAATGGGGAATGCGCTTCCAAGTCGCCGTTGAGAGAAGGTAATTACCAAGAGAGTTGTATTGGACATTGGCAGGAGGTAACTTATAAACACCAAATCCGTTCAATTGTTGGCCTCGCCTTGACCCCGATCACTTGTGAAATTCATTTTTTAACGGCGTTTGCCGCTCCCTCCGTCTCCAAACCTCACCAACTCACCATTGCCACGATACCCAATGTCAAACACAATTGCCCTGTATGCGCCCTTTTTATCATTGTAAAAATATATACCGACGTTTTTTTAGTTATCCACTCTCCAACTTTACCTTTAGGTGTGTGTGTGTCCAAATCATACGCCCAGGCTTCTTTACGTCCTCGGCAAGTACGAAAACACCTGACCTGCTCATGCGATCCGCAGTACCAAGGAGGCGCAACCCGAGGAAGATCCGTCTGTCTCCGCTCGTTTACAGCGTCTTCAAAACAATTATGAAGACTTTGGCATGCGTCGCACCGTCGAGGGCGTTCTCGTCGTCCATGACCACGGTCACCCACATATCCTCATGCTCCAAATTGCCAACGCGTTTTTCAAGCTGTATGCGTTCATCCAATTTTTTTTTTCACTCTCGTACTCACCTACCCAAGCCCCGGGGACTACCTAAAGCCAGGCGAGGATGAAGTTGAGGGACTCAAGCGTCGTCTAGACGAGCGCTTGGCTCCTCCGAGCGACTCCCGCCAATTCAATGCATCCCATGGAATCGACAATGACTGGGAAATTGGCGACTGTCTTGCCCAATGGTGGCGGCCCAACTTTGAAACGTTCATGGTGAGCGATGTTCGTCTCGATTCCCGCCGTTTGTCATAGAATGCTCTCCCTCCCTCACGGGCGCGTAGTATCCATTTGTGCCTGCCCATATTACCAAACCTAAAGAATGCAAGAAGCTCTTCCTTGTGCAAATGCCGGAGCGCAGTACGTCCCTGCCCGACCCTTCGCACCACGAGGCACTCACACGTTTTCTCACTCCGCAGAGGTTCTTGCCGTTCCAAAAAACATGAAACTCCTCGCCATTCCCCTCTTCGAACTCTACGATAATGCAGCACGGTAGTGTCCACTTTGTCTTCCCTCGTTGTTGTTTTGCCACTAAAGCGCGCACACACCCAGGTATGGCCCGCAACTCTCTGCAATTCCACACCTCCTTTCTCGGTACGTCTCGCTTTCCATTCCAGACCCGCCGCCACATCTTCTCCCCTCACTCTCTCCAAATGGTAGGTATAACTTTATCTATCAATAACGCAATTGTTCTTCTTCCCACGCAAAGGAATGCAACAGACTCCGAACTCAGGGGACCGAGCGAGGCTATTACTCTGACTACGCACTCTTCGAACGTTTGAACCCTCTAGTCCTTATCTGGCCCCAGACCGTGCTCCGCTATGTAACTTTTACACGTAAAATTTGAAACTGCCTTTCGTCGAGGCCCAGACACAGCACGACCGCCTCTTTTCGAGATAATTAGGGGATACACCCGTTGTTACCCAGCTCATTGACGAGGTATACGTATATGGAACAAGCTACGCGCACGTGCTACCCTCGTGGGGGTCGTTCTCTCGCGTAACTCAACTCGGGGTGCAACGGGATAGGCGAAGAACCCTCTGGCTGTGAAGGTTTGGGGTCACAAACGTGCGTTATTCTGCGTCTGGGGTTTAATGGATGGTCCGATGTTTGAACGGAGCCAGGCCTACCCTGCATCTTCCGTAAACCAATCAGAAGAACTATCGGAAAAACCTAGATGTGCACTGGCATCTTGAATAGACATATGGGTATGACCCAATCGCTACGCAGAACGGGTACTCGTATACTACGTATTCCCAACTTCCCAACTACGACACGAGCCAAGACACGAGCGCTGATTAAATCCCAGCACTACCATGTGATTGCATGGAAGAGTTAGCAGCGAATATCAGGAGGGCAGCCGAGGTGAACTCCACGTCAGTTCCAACAATCAATTAATCAAGATCAAGGCACCAAAATCAATATATCCTCAGGACGCGGTCCAGACAACGAACCCCCCATGACCTTGGAGTCATGACCTTGACCGTGACTGCCTCCGATCCGTTACAATATAATCATGTGCTGGCAGCACACCAGCCTTCCTGTGCAAGCCCGCCAGTTGAGACGGGCTTGGTTGTAGTTATATTATCTTCTTCGGTCCCCACAGGGGGATAATTTTCAATTCTCTCACTGTAGCCTTCCGTTAAGTAGTTAACCTCCATACCCTCACTTCCGGGGTCCTTTTCCGGTTGACTTACAGTAGTCTCCACCGTCCATTCTGTGCTGGGGTTTCACTATCGGTCTGCTTGACCGTGTGCTTGACTGTACTTTACCCAGTTGACATTCCAGGGTTCATAAAACACTGTGATTTTCACACTACGTACATAAGCAAAATGTAGCATAAAATGTAGCATAGGTCGACTTGAGCAGGCAATTTTCCCGTCAAGTTTTTTCCCTTCCAACGGCGGTCGGTTAGGAAACTCCCGTCGGCTTCTCCACTTCTTCGTTGCGGTGTGACAGCAACATTGCGTCGTGTGATCTGACGCAGAAGGTAGGCGCAAGGCGCGAAGCGCGAAAGGACTCGGAGTACTGATCAGAGTTTAGCCTATAGCCTTGCTGTAGTAGGATCGCACGCCACCTTGCACCAACGACGAACGTCGACGGAGAACGGACATTTATAATTAAGGTCACCGGGACCCACTTGCCTTACCCAAAAGGCGCAGTATCAATCTCTCTTCGAGCTCACAGCAAATACGAAAACTGCCCGACGAGCGATGATGATCACTCCACCCCGCTTGACTTGGAGGTTCATAACCAAGTTCATAACGTTCAGGTTTTCGTATAATGGTAATGGCCAGATTTTTCTCTGCAGTGAACCATAGGAGCTCTGGTATGCCAAGGAGATTGCTCCAAGTCATGCGAGCATCAAGCTGCATCACATGGGATATTGAGTATCATCACGTGGACAAGTAGCCACTTGTTGATCAGCTCTACCAGCGCCCGCTGTTCTCGCCCTTGTTCTCGCCTCAATTTAATCTAGACTAGAAGGGTATGACACTGAATGTACTGAACCTCGGCTGCTGTATTGACTGTGGCCACTCATTTATAGTGGCACTCTGGATCCTCCAGAAGCAAGGATGAATTCGTGCCATCCCTTGTTCTCGTTTCAAGGCTCGTTTTCACCTCGAGAGTATCAGGTGCCCAGGTGAAATCAGCTTCGCGTGGTTGGCCAGGGACTGGGCACATCCGACCTCCGCTTTTTACTATTTTTTTCAAAGATTGCGGGCATCGAGGACACCCTGTGCGCATCTGGTGCGAAGATGCCATAGTTCTATCTATCCGCCTGTTCCCCCCTCCCGCATTACTGGACTAGAAATGGGATCACACACCCTCTTATGTGTGATGGAAGTGGGGACATGGCACAATTCCGGAGCAGTTCATAATCGAAATCGACCGGCTTATGATAACTATTCTGAACTATAACAGCCATCTACAAGTATTTTTTGTTTGTATAAAGGATTTAAAATAACTAGAAACTATTATAAGACATAAGTATAATTATAATTGGATTATGAGTCCTATAATAATTTTGATTTACTAACTTATATGATACTATAAGACATTAGAAGGTCAGAACCCTCTCCTAGAATTTTGGAACAATTATCAGTGTGAGATGGGGTGGGATGCATTGTTTATACATTATTTTCATTTATTTGTGTTTCGTTTCTTCCGTGTTTGTTATTGTATTTACTGCACAAGATAGAAAAATTAAGAAATCGGGGTCTGGCAGTCTTATGACCTACCAGGGGAGTTGACCAGTAGCATGGCACGACGGCGCGACCCCTGGTAGACTGGTTGCGAGTGGGTGAACGTGAGTGGGGAGGAGGGAGGCTTCCTGCTTGGCTTTAAGTAGCGAGCCAGCCAGCATTGGCACTGCGCTCCCACACACACTCCGGGCAGCCAAAAACGGGCAAACCCTTTTCGTGGGCCCAGCTGCACTTTCCGACCCCATGTGGACCCCATCAGCGAGGTCTTATCGGGACCCCTCCACCATCCAAAGATCCGATAGCGGTAAAGTTGATCTTTTATACAAACAAACGACGTCGTGATCACCTTACAGTAACTTAAAGCAGCTGGTTCATAAACCACTCCGGAATTTTGCAACAGGCCTTAATGATAAGAAACAACAACAACAAAGCTGGCCTACAGGTGCTGGAAGCGTCGATCTGGAAGCGCCGATCTGTTGTACATACTCCCATTTCGAGGCGCGTCGATAACACTGGCCGAGTCTGGATAACAGAGAGACTTTTCTACACGTCCAAGAAGATCAGTCACAAAAATATATCCAAGATTACTCGAATAAGGAAGGTATTGCGGTTACGAGGACAACGCTGCCGCTCGCTGCGGAAGCAGACCGAGCAGGTCATCCCAGACACCCCTGAACTGCACCAGGCTGTTCCCAGCACCAAGGCCGAGCCAGTCCCAAAAGGTAGTCCACATACGCACCGCCTCGCCAGCCAATTCGTCGACGCTCATGCCCTTGCGGTACGCAACAAGCGCGAGCAATCCCAGCGCCGCGACTAGAGTAAACGTCACTGCCCGGACCTTGCGTGCCCACGACCCATGACGCCGACGCCACGCGTCCGCGCCCGGACCTTCGACCTCAAACTCGTCCCACCGCGGCTTCCGCAGCCACCACCAGAGAAGGACGAGGGGGCCCGGGAACGTGCTGAAGATGCGGCCCCGCGCGCCGGTGCGGTACCACGACGCGCATTGCGTCCAGACCGAGTTGTCAAGTCGCTCCTGCAGCATGTCGTTGTACTTGTCCGTCGCCGCCTCCGTGGGAACTACGCTCGTGAGCGCTCCGGAGCGTACCGGCGCGAGGAGCTGGAGAATGTGTGGGACTTGGGACTCTTCGGAGAAGATGACGGATGTGTGGCCGGTAGTCGTGTTAGGACCTGATCCAACGGGACGAGGCAGTGTCAGTGATAAAGAAAAACGATTGATGGCGACGGTAACAACTTGCCTTGTATCATGAAGAAATTTGGGAAACCAGGGACGGTAGTACCTAGGTACGCTGTCGGCCCGCCATGCGCATCATTGTATTCTTTCAATGTGCCCCTTGTACCGTGCAGATTCAAAGGATAATCGTCCTGTCAAAGGTGCGCTCGGGTCAGAGTGCGTCGGCACAACCAAACAGTACGTACTGTCACGAAGCCTGTACCGTATATTATTACGTCGAGGTTGACCTTTTCTTCTAGATAAGGCAAGGTACGTCAAACATTGTCGACCTGTAAGCAAACAGACAAACCGGTCTCCGTGACAATACCGTCTGATTCGACGTGTTTGATGTGGTCAAAAGTGAGGCGGACATTCGGACGGCTCAACGATTCAAGATAGCCTTGATCGCGCACCATGCGCCTGCATCCGATTGCTGGAAAATGTTCACACCGGTGAGGTGCTGGTAAAGGGTCGAGGACGTACGGTATGTCGGAATGATGAGGTGATGATATTTCTGAGGGGCGATCTTCTCAGTATAATCCCTCGCAGTCTGAGCCGGTCGACGCATAAGTGACAAAATGATTAAAGACCTCGCTCGTAAGTTACCTTGGTCATATATCTGCCCATGAAATTGTTTCCTTTTCCTTTGAATGCAAGGTAGGCCACCTCGTACTGCACGTCGTGTCAGACTAGGGGCCAAGACGAAATAAGATTGAAACAGAGCGTACTTGAGTTGCAATCATATAGCGATGGATGCGCTGCGCAAGCGGAATGTGTGCAAATATCCATTTCGTAATTTCCCGGTAAGGAATGAGTGGCTTCGTATGACGTAGATTAGAGGAAGTGAGCGCTCGTGCAAGCATGGACCTACGCCTGGTAAAAACCACATCTTGGTGCGTGCGAAATTGACGACGCTGACAGTGGGGTCCTTTGATATGATCGGGATAAACTGCGACCTGAGAAGAGGAGTTACACATTTTACGCGGTTCAAAGAGAAGAACAACGTACGCAGAACTTCCGTTACCTAGAACACCAACGCGCTTTCCATGTAGATCGACATCGTGCCTCCAGCGCGCCGAATGGAACACCTCGCCCTTAAAAGACTCGATTCCCTGCAACTTCGGGTATTTCGGTACGACCAGCACACCGATGGCGGATACGATGGCTGTCGCGCGAGTCACCTGCGTCTCGCCGGTGCGCACATCGCGTGTCTCAATGCGCCACATGTTCGCAGCAGCATCCCACTCAGCCTTGTCCAGCGACGTGTGGAACCGACAATGTTTGCGCAGGCCGTACTTGTCTGTTACTTTGTGCATATATTCCAGAATTTCCGGTTGCGTGCCATGGGAGCGTGTCCAATCTGATTTGAGATCTGTGGAGAGGGTGTAGAAGTGGATAGGCACGTCGGATGCACAGCCCTGTAAGGGAGAGGGATAAGAACGAGATTCATTGTTAGACCTGTGAAGACACGTGCAGGGTAGGTGTTATCCTATGACCTCTTCGAATTAGTGTGAGAACAAGCATGCGGCGTTTGCGGCGACTCACTCTCCATGTTCCACCAACGTCTGCTCCACGTTCATAAATCTGAATGACGTGTCCCCTGTCAAGATATTTTTTGTGGTGCTACAGTGCGCATGGACTCACCACGAAGTCATCAAGCCCCCATTTGGTTTTGAGGGCGATGGCGACTGCAAGGCCCCCAAAGCTGTAAATTTGAAGTTAGCTCGGATTTGATTCAAAGAGGAAGGTCCCACCCGGCGCCGACGATGGCAACGTTGAACCCGGATTAGTTTTGTGAGCCATAAATCGTTAGTGACTAACTTATTAGTGAGAGTGGGGGAAGGAAGAGGACTGGAGTAAACCCGAATCCAGATGCCCTATTATATATATAAGGTTGCAGAGTGCGCGTAATTTTTTTTAATGACACCGTAGCCGATTGCCGCTGGACAAATTTGCAGAAGCCATGCTTTGTGCCGCTCTGCAGAGTTATGCAGGGCGAAGCAAGGGAAGTGATGAAGGGTGAGGCGGTGACGGCATGATGATGTCGGCACCGCTATCATGGTAACATGTCAATGGATGAACCTGTCGTCCATTGACAGGTTCATTTCGAAATCCAAATGATGTAGGGGTGGATGCCGGAGTATCAAGTGGGGTTATCGACGCCGAGAAACGTGACTTCTGGTATCCATCACGTGTGCCTGAAACCGATCATGGACCACCAGTAATATGCTTGGATCCGTTCGTTCATTATCCTTCCTCAACTCGCCACACTCTATTGGCCGCAATTGTACACACAAGATCGATTCAGGAGAAAACAGATGACGGCAAGTGTATTGTAACATTTCAAGTCGAAATACAATGCAAACCGCCAGGATGCGTCTTGGGATGCGTTCAATTATATTCAAGTTGTAGCCGAGTTTGAATATTCGAGACGATGCCTTGCTTTGTTGTCGCGCTCCACATCATTTTCCGTCTTGACGGGGCAATACATATATTGTACAGTCTGTCCAAATCCTTCTATTTACGTTCGAGTGAATTTAGTGGACCGTCTGGTAAATTTTGGTGTACATCGCTTGAGTGAGTGTATCAGAATGAATAAGTAGAAAACCTCATGGTTCCGCAACTGATCCCCAGATTTTATTGAGGGATCCCTCTGATTTTTGGAAGTTGCGTTTACATAGTATTACTCTAATAGAATCTGCCAAAATTACTACGGACAAAGAGTAGTTGTGCCAGTGGCAGAAAAATGTAATTTTCATATCCCTGGGCGCTTTCATCTCGTTGGGCATGATAGTATACTAACAACCCTACTAATATTCGTCCTATGAAGCAGCACTTTCATCCTGAATTGAAAAATTGACCAGTGACGGCAGAATCAAGGCCGCTACTTGCGCTACACCTCATCGAGAGTTGCATACAACGGTTTACAGAGAGACCATCAAGAATCATTGTTTCGCATCACGATTACGTATACACAAGATAAGATTACGCTGCAATTTTTACACGGCAAGCAGCTGAACAAGCCAACCCTGAACATCCTTGACGAAATGCCCCTGAACACAAACCGGTCTTAGCACGACGACGAAAAGGCATCCTAGAAGAAGATTGAGTACGCACCGCATGATCCACAAATTCGCTAAAGCCATCGCTACTGCCCTTCGAAGCGAAAGCCAGCGATCCTAGAGCTCCAACAAGAGCGACCGTCCCAAACTGGGCCAAAAATGACGACGCATGACGGCGACGCCACTCCTTCGCGCCGGGACCTTCGAACTCGAAGTCTTCCCAGTGGGGCTTTCGGAGCCACCACCAGAGCTCGCAAAGCGGTCCCGGGAATGTGCTGAAGATGCGGCCGTGTGAGCCGACGCGGTACCACGAGGCGCACTGCGACCAGACTGTATCATCGAGCCTGTCTTGCAGCATGTCGTTGTATTTGTCCGTCGCCAAGTCCTTTGGAGACACGTTCGTGAGCACTCCATCGCGCACGGGTGCGAGGAGGTCGAGGATGTGAGGGGCTTGGGATTCTTCAGAGTAGATGACGGATGTGTGGCCAGTAGTCGTGTTCGGGCCTGTTCCAGCGAGACGCAGTGTCATCAGTGAAGCAAGATGCGATGATTAATAGGCGTGGTGGCAACATGCCTTGCATCATAAAGAAGTTCGGGAAACCAGGGACGGTGGTACCTAGATACGCCTGCGGTCCACCATGCGCGTCATTGTATTCTTTCAACGTGCCTCTTGGGCCGCGTATATTCATGGGGTAGTTGTCCTGTCGAGAGTCAGAGCGTTGTTGGCCAAACAGGATGGTACGTACTGTCACGAAGCCTGTACCGTATACTATAACATCGACGGGGACCTTGTCACCTAGACGTGACGAGTATTTGTTATACCACCCTCCCTCAAATAGAGCACATACGTACCGGCTTCTGTGACAATGCCATCCGGTTCGATATGTGCGATGCGCTCAAAAGTCAGTTCCACGTTCGGGCGGTTCAGTGCTGGAAGGTAGCCTTGGTCGCGCACAACGCGCTTGCATCCAAATGCTGCGTGCAGGTTGTTCAAACCCGACGTTGAGGTATGTGGAGGATTAACACGTACGATCTTTTGGAATCATAACGTCGTGGTACTTGGCGGGCACCTTCCCCCTTATGTAATTAATCGAGGTCTAGACTGGTCAGATGTATACAAAAAAAAAGAACGAGGCCCACTACGTACCCTTGTGAAGTATTTGCTTAAGAGGTTCTTGCCTTTGTATTTGAAGGCGAAGAATACTGCTTCAGACTACGTATCGTGTTAGACCCAAACCGGGGCATATCAAGCTTAGAGAGCGTACCTCCACCGTGATCAGGAAGCGATGGATGCGCTGCACGAAAGGAATGTATGCAAAAGCCCACTTCGTAAGCCCGCTATAGGGAACGTGTGGCTTCACGTCATGTGTTAAAAACGAGTACGTGCTGCTCGGAGGAGGGGCACTTACTGAGGGTATATACCACATTGGTGTGCGGGCAAAGTTTGTGACAGTGACAGTGGGGTCCGCAGATATCTTTGGGACAAATTGTGCCCTGAGGAGAAGCATCACAATTAGGGCGACGTGCAGAACTGCTGACCAATATGTGACGTACGCAGAGCTCCCGTTACCCACAACACCGACGCGCTTTCCATGGAGATCAACATCGTGATTCCAGCGGGCCGAATGGAACACGTCGCCCTTGAAAGACTCGATTCCTTGCAATTTTGGGAAGCTAGGTATGACCAGCACGCCGATGGCAGATATGAGGGCCGTCGCGCGAGTCTGGTGCTTCTCGCCGGTGCGCACATCGCTTATCTCAAGGCGCCACACGTTCGCAGTCGCATCCCATTCGGCCTTGTCGACAGAGGTATGGAAACTGCAATACTTGCGTAGGCCGCGCTTGTCCGTTACGTCGCGCATGTACTCCAGAATCTCGGGCTGTGTGCCATGCGAGTTCTTCCAATCCGGCTTCGGGTCCGAGGAGAGGGAGTAGAGGTGGATCGGCACGTCCGACGCACAGCCCTGTGGGAAGTATAAGGACTGGACTCCCTGAGTCCGACAAGATACGTACAGGGTACGTGTTATCCTGTAACACCGTTGAGTTAGCGTAAGAACGTGAGCATGTTGTTGTTGGAGACTCACTCTCCACGTTCCTCCGACGTCGGCTCCGCGCTCGTATATCTATGTGGTGTCCATTTAACTCTTCACTGGGCTACGGTGTGCACAGACGTACCACGAAGTTGTCGAATCCCCATTTCTTCCGCAGAGCGATAGCGGCAGAAATGCCTCCAAAGCTGTGAGTTTGAGCGTACTTCAGACTTTTGGATGAGTATCAAAATGGAAAGACCCACCCTGCGCCGACGATGGCGATGTTAAACTCGTTGTTGGGTTTATAGGACATGTCTGTCGAGGGAGGGGGAGAAACTGCTACAAGGGTTGGTGCAGGAGCTTGATAGCATAATATATAGTCCAGAAGATCTGCTAGGACGGCGACGGATCGACGGATCGGGGGTCATCGAGAAGCAGGTAGACAGAAATCGCCCCACTTGATACCCCGCAGACGAGGCAAGGGTTGGGTGAAATCCGCCAGAAAAAAGTCCGCAAGAAAAGTCCGTATGAGGGAGTGAACTCGTTCAGCTGTGGCAGGGGCTGATGAGCCAAACAAAGTTTAATCGCTATAGAATTGTACCATCGAACTCCTATACAACAGGATAGAAGAATCTTCGTATCGTCGCACCGAAGTGCCGAAGTTGTATTAACGGAATAGCCGGAGAGTATATTCGCCTGGTGAAAGTACTTGGCACCTTGTTGATTCGCAGACTAGTGAACTTACGGCAGCGCACCACGAGCAATCACTTTGACGGCCTAGACCGGTCTCCATTGGCCGAGCAACTTGGGCGGACAAACTACCTGCGAAGCCACCGATACGTAGAATGAGCCGACGAGTCTGAGGTCAGGACTGAAAGATGCGGTGCCACACACACTGGCACCAAGAAAATTGCGTCAGTTCTGAACCTGGATCGCGGCCCACGACGAACAGAACAAAGACACTAACCATATCCGGGTGGAAGGAATCCTGAGAAGCAATGTAATCGCCGATAGCGGCGTAAATGCAAGTCAAGAGGTCGAAACCCGAGATGACGTGTTTGCAGGGTGGACCGGTGGCTGTCAGGTGTGAACGAGATAACTTTTGACTTTTCGCCATCAGACTACAGGATAGTGCACTTCACATGTGCGTTGCTGTCTCGGACCGGGGGAATGACGGGACACGTAATACCTGGCGCTCTTACGACGAAGTATTCATCAGTAGGCACCAGGACAGACCCTGCATACTGAGTACCAGTAGCAGTGCCAAGCACATGGGTGTTCGAGTCAAAGAAGAGAAGCCAATGACGTAAACAGGCAAACGACCTCGGAGTAGCTTCTCCACGATACGATATCTACTTGGCAGGTGTGTCACCCGACGATGGCATGAGTATCAACTACCCGCAAAACAACCACATGAGCTGCCAAGTCAAGTTAGTCAAGTTCCAAGTGGCACGGTCGTGGGACTGAACAACATCGATCAATTATCGACCCTGTTTCCCCTAGGAACCGAGACCTACTTCTTAGAAGCCTCCGAAGCACGACATTGGAACCTTATGGTAAAAAATTGCTATCGTTGGTGATCAGACCCACTAGTACCGGTGGTTTCACGGACCTCTTGCAATGGCTCTGATGCCCGATTCGACGGCGGGGTCATGGGAATATCTTCGGCCTCGGGTGCAAATTGCGTAGCTGAAAACGCACAAATCATAACTTGTGATGGTCCGCCGCCAATGGTATACAGTAATGGTACTCCGGGAATGGCACCTGGTGACATCATGGCCCAGTAATGTGATGCCCCGCCGCGAGCTACTGTAACGACCCTATTGGCGGAATTTGAGCCAATGAGATCAATGACTCGGAATCGGTCTTTTTGTTTTTTTACAAAAGTCTGCAAGAGATCGGGCATGAAATCTTCCATCGTGAGAAGAATATTGAATCCAGACCGGGACCCGTGCATGCGCGCATTTCCCTGGCCCCCGCGTCGCACAGAAGCCGGTTTCGTCCGTAGGTGAGTACGATGCAATCACCGTCACTATGCAATAGGTACCCGTGACGAGACACGGGACAAGCCAAGCCACCGCTGGCCGACTTTCCCTGCATGCACAAACGCTGCAGATTATGGCCCCGATGCACTTTCGCCAGCCAGTTTCACGATTTGAGTATACTACCTCGCCACCGTCTATCTGTATTGCAACTGCCCTGTCTGACCTGGCCAATCGCCTGGCGTGTAATAAACCCATATGGCCCGTGTCACTCGAAATATCTAATTGGTCATGCACTGGATAATTATATGCTGCATGCCATCGGCGCCTTGCTTCCGTCGACACGGTCGAGAACATGCAACAACATCAGATGTACGTGGGCTTCTATCTTCTTCCCCTCCCTGACAACCATTCCCGTCCAGGGTTGGGGCTCAGGCCTCAGGGTTGGCGTGATGCGCTCTGTCAGTTGCAAGACGCGTGGCTCCTCGGCTGCTTTGCACAACTTGGTGCTAGTGTATGGAATCTTTGTTGCTAACGTTGGAAGCACTTTACGTGTCACTTGCGGTGGTCACGGTGGTCGGCCTAAATCGGCTTCGATGAATGTTCTTCAATAACTTATGCAGGGACGGGGGATGGGTCGCAAAGTGGTGTTGACCGCATATCACTCGTAGCGTTAGTTATGCGGGCCACGCTTCAAAGTTCAGGGTAAGACAATCTAGTTCCCTTAAACGATCGTCATTTTGGCACCCATTGCGATCTCTGCCCGGGTACATGGGGTATACTCTGTACTCCACGGTCCACGGCCACCAAGTTCTGTAGCTGAATGACCGAGTCTGGCCTCAACCCCATCTATAGACGTCTATGGTTGAGGGAGCGTGTGTGTCTTGGTACGTATCACCTCCGTCTTTTGTGTCAGTGGTCACGAATTCAGCAATAATTAAAAACGCTGAGACATGGACGACCTGGCAATGGTGATGAAAGATAACCGAAATAGAAGTCTCGATGACCTCACTGTTCTCCTAGGTACCCCGCGATGCGTCTCTGGAACGGGTGGCTCCAACGAGTCTAGCTGGTTCGTATGCAAACTTTACGTGAACCAACTGGAGCCGGCGAGGCTTGCATCGCGGCGCACGCAGCATATGAGGCTAGCGTCGCGTCGCGTCAACAACTGACATGGGACTCAGACAGACACAGATGTTTCTCCAAGCTCTCCGGGGCCCGAGTTAACGTTGCCGGCCCAAAAAAGGAGAGGCCTAGATGCGCACCGCTCGGTCCATGCTGCTGTCGTGGCCGTGGTATACGGTCATATACGGTCATACCTCGAGTGGAGGCACGGGGCATGTCATGCACGACATATCAAAGACGGAGCGTGTGGGTGCATATGTATGTAAAGTTACTCTTCGGCGCTCTACTTGTCGAGTGGATCGGCCCTGTGTCAACGTCACGCCGCAACAGCCCCGCATAGACGTCATCGCTGGACCCACGCCCTATTCCGTCACCCCTGTGGGGTGACAGAGCTGTCGACGAGTTCGTCCCGAACTCCCGAACTCCCTGCCGCCGAGCGAGTGCTGGACCCTAAACGGCCTGAACCTGAAAAGGGCAGCGAGTTCACACAGCCGCAGTGAACTTGAGAGAGCAGATGCGCTGGAATTCGCGGTGTTGGCGCTCCCATATCCCAAGCTTTCGCGCCGTGCGCACTGTTGTAAAAACTAGTGGTCTCAGTTCTCGTCTCTTTTACCAAGGCCCACATACGCTCACATCCTGGGCGCTCCGAGGTACGATGAGGTCCGAACTCGCGCTACTGGGTAGAGATTGGTTTGGGTGATCGGATTATTGTATGTTTTCAGGTGCGTGTTAGTATCCGACCGTAATCCCCGCTAAGAGGACTGCTGCACCTCTGACAATCCGGCGACTGCACGAAGCGAGCCGTACGTAGATACAGGTATCTCGTTGGTAGGGCCCCGTGAAACGGCGTCCACAGGGTGCAGAACTCGGCGGTTAGTTGCAGGCTGGCACGCTCCCTTCACGCCTTGCGAATTTGTTACAGTAATTCGTGTTTAGAGCGGTCGAGAGCTCTCTCTATATTGCAACCCAACCCAGGCCCCCACAAGGAGCAAGAATAAATTGCCGGTCTGATCGCGACACGCGGATTTTCTACCGACTGAGCCCAGCCCATGGTTGTCATACCTCCTCCGATAGATGTCGCTGTTCCTAGGAGCGAAAGCACGCCGTTGGCGCCAGGTGGCACGGTTTTGAGAGTTGTAAGCAGGACAGGTCGGGCACTGCTTGAGAGAATGTCACATGTTCAAGAACGTGTGGATCGTAAACACGAACAAAGTGGACCTCGATTACCTCAGCAGAAGCTCGGACTGCCCCAATTTCTGTTCTGTGTTGCTCGTCGTCAATCCTATGTGCGTTTTTCAGTCTTTGTTCTCTCAAGGTGGTACGACCTCTCAAAGATATCCTGACCTTCGCCTTTCTGCCTCGTCGCTTTCTACCTCGTCGTTCTCTGCCACGTCTCGGATTGCCGCCGGACATCAAGCCTCCTGCCCGACTCGTCCTTTCATCGTCGCTTCATCCGTTCTGCGTCGATCGTCATGACTCCACCAACTTCTACTACCACATCTTGTATCTCGCCATTCTACCCAGTCAACTGTCCTAGCCACCGCCTTTGGATGCTGTGCGCGCCCATTGTTGGACTTGGAACAGACGGCCTTATTGTGGTGCGTCATCGTTGCCTGGTTTCTTTTGTTAGCGTATGCCCCATGCCTCCCTCGTGTTCGCTCCCATTTCCATTTGACTCTGCTCGTACCTTCAACACATCCTACCTATCGCACACTACTGTTCACCTCTACTTTCTCCCTTCCTTCTCACTATACGTTCGACTTGGTCTCGTAAAGCGTCGCATACGGCTTGCGTGTATATAAACCGTTCACTCTGACTCACAAATATCACCTTTTTCTATCCTCTTCATCCCCACTGTCTGCCACTAAGCCCTTAAACCGCCCTGCGCTAGCCAAGCCAAGTCTCGAGTCTAGCCAAAAGCCACGCCATCGCCTTCGCCGTCCGAACCATTGCTCCATCGTCTCCGCTGACCTCGGATTCTCACCAACCAAGTCGCCAACCTTCAAGCTTCAAGTTGGACTCTCACCGCTTCACTTCTTCACCCGTTTCACGCCCCGCCCCCTCACCGATCATCTATCTTTCACATCTCCTTTGACCTAGATATCGCCTCGGTACTCCTCCACGCACCCTTCCCGGAGCTCAATTTCTTGCTCCTTTGCCTGACTTTATCGTTCCCCTGACCCCTAACGGAATACTCCATTTCGGGGACTCGTCTAGCGAATACACAGACTCCGACAACTCGCCGAGCATCCATCGCAGCTAGTGAACTTTACGTATTCCAGCTCCGACTCATTCACCACCCTCTGACGAAGTCGACCCTTAGTAGTGCTGCAAGACCGACCACAAACAGATTTGTGTAAGTACCACCTATGGAAAGCGAGCGCGGTGAGTGCTACCACAAACACCCCAGCCAGCTTGACATTAAATTATCGAAAAGATGGCCGATGAAAGCGAACTGCCTCGTCTACAGAAGCGCAATGTAGAAGTGTTTGATTCCGACGGTGCTGTGATCGCCGGTGCATCCCTTTACTAGTTCATGACACCGGTTCCGTTTCATTGAAACCGTCTGCAGGGTTCTGGCAGTATGGTACCCTTACATGGGACGAGTTCTACAGATACATGATCACATTCGTCGTCACTACGACAGCCTGGACAATTTTCCAATATGACACTCAAGATGACACTACTCTACAGCGTCGCGGTGCGCCATGTCAGCCAAGTGCCGGGATTGTGCATCCAGGACATTATATCTTGCTCTCCAGCAGTGAGAACCAAGGGCTCTTACTGATTTCGCTCTTATTTTGCATCAGCTGGCGAACCTCTTCGTATCGGCCTAGTGCCCACTCTTCCACGTCCTCGTAATCCCACCCACTCCAATACCCCAGCCCCTGTGAGCGGATCCTCAACCCCCCTTAAATTCGGGATCGTCTAATTTCCGTCCTTACAGGTGTCTTCTTACCGTGCTCGTGGACGTGCCAGAGATGGTAAATGCCTTATCACAGGCTTGCAGACGCAAACGTACAGTCGTCTTAAAGTTGCTCATATATTTCCCCGAGCACATGATGCTGAAGTGAGTAACTTTATCACTGCAGTAAATCCAATTGACCTCTGCTATAGTGGATACGCAAAGGGTACCCCAGCAAAATTACCGACTCTGCAGACGAAGTCGTTATGGGTGGCCCGACAAAGATCGACTCAGTTCAAAACGTGATTACTATGCGGAGCGATTTGCACGATGCATGGGACAATTATGAATTCGGTGTAGATCCGAATGTGAGTTGTATTTGGCTATTATTGAACCCTCAATGCTTCACGCTCTGAGCAGAATAACTACCGCATTACTGCGTTTACCAACGGCAACGCAGACGTGAACGACCTCTATCTCAAACTCGACCATATACAAGATCCGACGCTTCGCCCGCTCGACGAATTGTTCACAGATCACTTTATGCAGGGCATTTTCAAGCACATGAAAGGCGCAGGCGAAGTGAGTTGGTCATATGAGGATTTCGACGATGCTTTTGGAGATGGCTCCTTCAAATTATCAAATCCCAAGATCTGGGGTACTGAGGAAGGGAGAAAGCGGTTCGAACTTGCACTTTCGGACCGGCTGATTTGACCATCGGATTTCGCAGCAAGGCAAACCAGAGACATAGACTTGTATCATATGGCTGATCACAGACTGTCCATTCGAGCTCATGATGTCTCGTCCCTAACAAACTTTTTTTTACAACTGGACATCGTCTGCTTATGCCGGTTATAATATGGAACCTTTACTTCCGCCGCCTACACTTTTCCGGGTCGGCCTTTGCATCTCAGTGCGTGCGCGGGCTTACTAATCGCAACACTTCCCAGCCGGGACTCCCAGGAGTTACAGTAACGACGAATCGTGACAAACGGCGCAGAATGGTCTACAAGGACCTGCGCTCGCCACGATACTGCGCTAGTTTGCCCAGGGACGACCGCATTTTCATTGCTTTTTGCGTAATTCTCTCTCTTGCTGCTGGCTCCGCATGCTGAGATGACGGACTCCATGGTCACGGCCTCCCGAGACGCAAGGAAAGGGGGCACAGCCCTTAGGCTCGGCTAACCGCCTTCATTATCCCACTACGATAGTATTCGTCCTAGTCTCGCCCCGCAGGCTACTGTTGCGCCGTCTTTTGTCCGTATCGGCGGTCTCCATTACTGATGGTGTACGCGCCCATGGGCGTGTTTTACAATTGGCGATGCCGGCGACGCTGTGAACGATTAGAACCAGAACTCAGGGGACCTCGTGGAGAGGCTGTTTCATCAGAACTCCGCCACTTCGGTTATTTACGCTGGAGTCAACATATCTCTGCGGTGCATCCATGTCGGTTGTGCACGGCTTGCAAGGTAACGAGCTATTAGGTCAGTCTTTGCAAGGGACAGACGTGCTGATCTGTATCATAACCTAGGAGAACTACACAGCAATGCTTCCAATCCTACGTTAGTTTGGTCGGCGAAGGGCTCTGTAGGAGACTGTGCAGCGCACTAAGAAATGGAGGCGAAAGGAACTTCTACCGGGTATATATGGGTATTTTTCTTTTTTTAATCTATTTCATTTGTGACAGTTGCACCACCCTGCGCCGCTTTTATCCTGACAGACATTCCACAGCCTTTATCGTGGGGGATGTTACATGAGTGACTTGTCACATAAAACCAACCGACAGGACTTTTCCGGGCGCGCTGACCTGAGCGAAGGAAGGCCAGGTTATACTCTCGACTCGGTCTCTCCAATCCAATAATACGAAAGTGTCTTGAGTAGATGAGAGGATGATGGCTACAACACAAGGTGGAAATGATCGAACACAACAACAAAGACGCGGGGTGCGGGGGAAGGCGATTAGATGTTCAAGATCAATATAAATCATGAGCAGGGGCAAAAGCAGCCGCCAAGCTGAACATACAGTGTGTGAGAAGAGGCAGCGAGAAGGAAGGTGCGTACGTGCCTGCTGTAGATGCGCGTCGATTACGTCTCCGTCCTCCATCGACCGCTGAACATCGCCAGGAAGTACGCGTCAGAACCATAAAAAGGGGGAAAGTGCCAAACGCACCTCGGCAGGAGTATCGGTGGGAGACAAACGCTCGCCATCGTACACGAATCTGAGAGTTCCTACACGCGTCAAAACCCGGGGTTCGCGTCTTTGTCAAGCCGCGAATGTGAGGACAGGCGCACCAGGATCTTTTCCGAAACGTTTCTGTGGGGCAAATAAGGTATGTGCGTGACGACAAAATATAGCGACAGACCTCGGCGACTTCAAAGATCTTTTTGAATTGCATGTTTGCTTTCACCTTGACGGTTATCCCTTCACGCAGGTGGTGTCAGATTTCGTTCGAATGAATGGGAGAAAGCGGAGAAAACATACGCGATTCCAAAAGACTGATGACTAGATTGAGCTTTGGTTTAGCATCCTCTGGCTGCTCTGACATCGCTTGCGAGTGGTAGGTAGAGTCAAGGGTCGAACAGCACAAGCCTGAGATCAAGACACGGTTGGGCTATGGTAAGATGTTTGTATTTGTTTACTGTATGTCCAAACTCCGGGTGTCCCCCTCCACCATCGAACTGTGACAAGGACAAGGAGACCACCCTCTGTGCAACAAAAATTCTACGATTGAGCGCTAATGGTAACTCAGTCCATGGCCTCCATCAGTTTGGACGAGGCGATAGCACCGAGTAGAATCATCCGCAACAGCAAAATATGGCTAATCACGAACATCCTTTCACTAGATTCCCGGTGGATTGCTCTCCGACATACACCGTTTTCTATGATAGGACTACGTTCTACAGCTCAGCGTATGTGAGTCAACTTCACTGAATAATCACGGTCTGTAGATCCTCGCTTCCCGGCCTCACATCGTTCTCTATGGTCCGTGGCTCGGCTCTCTCGAGGTGTCGTTCCTCTGTTCTGGTGGTGGCAGCTCCTCTGAAAAGTCCACTCGGGCGGTCCCTTCGGAGCTCGTTCCATTCCTTGCGACTGTGCATAACCTACTACGATAGAGCTGCGGGTAAGAGACCTCTCCCGCCGCCCGGAGTTGGACTCTCTCGCCGCGCAGCCCGCCCATACATCGGTGCTCTCTTTCTAGTGCTTTTCTAGTGCTTGAGCAGTGCAAGGGGGC
Source organism: Lactarius hengduanensis (assembly GCA_021525025.1). Classification (NCBI taxonomy): domain Eukaryota; kingdom Fungi; phylum Basidiomycota; class Agaricomycetes; order Russulales; family Russulaceae; genus Lactarius; species Lactarius hengduanensis. The sequence continues at coordinate 72,301 of JAKELI010000122.1, forward strand.
TACTTTAAAGGATCATGCCAGTTCGACGGAGGTGACATCACACACCACACCACTCATGAGTCAAGTGAGTCAGTTTGGTGCTTCATTTTTTCGCTTTGTCTAATATTCCCCGTCGAAGGTCTTCCCTGCTGGCGACGTTCTCGTCGATGGATTCGTTTCTCAAACATTTAAACCCGAGGACGCTAATAACTACTTCATGCTCCTGCTCAGGACACCACATTCCCAGCACTTTCTGCGCTACTATGGGATAGTCTATCATCAATGTGCATGGTATATCACGCACAACGCCAACTTGGTGCAGGGCACATCACCAGGCGTCCCGCTCCAACCCACACCACTTCTGGATTATAGTAGTAGGGGAACGCAAGGCACCATTTTACCCCAGCGGCGATGGTCCCCAGCTGACGAAGTGGATGTCCGACGACACGTCGAGGGCGCTAATCTTCAGCTGCCCATATACTTCGTCAATAGCAATGGTAGCATTGGGTTCCCTTTGCTAGATATCCTCCGAGGATGCGATCGGGATCTTCACAACGCGAATAGCTTTGCAACACTTGGGGGCAGGTCCACGACCCACATTCGGATCAACGTAAGTCCACCTCTCGGTCACTACGGTAATCATAGTTATAACTCGTTTCTCTAATTCCCCGTAGTGGCCCGGCTACACCTACTGGAAGCGCCAGGTCGCCACCCGTGATGAGACTCGTGAGCGGAATCCGATCACTTTGGGGCGCTTTATGAAGCATGTCGGTACCTCTGTGGAAAAGTTCCTTCGGGTACGTTCCTCACGTTTCCAGTATCCCTGTCACCAAATGACGCCTTCCTCTAGGAATGCATGGCCCACGGCCAGACGGCAACAGACCCCCGATGGCAGATTGGAGGGCATGTAGGGATCACGCAAGCGGAGGTGAAGGTCATTGGTGCCATCCATGTTTCTGCTGGGAGCTGGATGCCCATCATCCAACTCACCCGATATGTGATCTACTGCCAGTGATGGACCACCAGTAGCCTTTCCGAGGTGTCTAGCACCTTCGGATGGACTCATTCTGATTGCGTTGTTTTTGCCGTGCACATTTTCTGATGATTCGGACCCTGAACGGACGCCATCACGGACACGGACGCCGTCAATAGACACTCTGTACTGTATCATAGGGCCGGTGTACGTAGCATTGATTCCGGTGCAGTCCCACAACGCGTTCTGCACCATTGTTGTAAATTACGACTCTTGGACACTTCCGCGCGAGTTTTTTTTAGGGGGGAGAGAAGGAGAATCCGGCAATTCAATATTCTGTGTGTGCATGCAGTACTGCCGCAGCCTGCTGATACATACAGTAGCCGACTATGTGAATGCGAGGCTCAGGAATCCCTTGTTCAATCGTCCTGTCAAAAAAAAACGCGGACACGGCCGACACTAGTGCAAATCCGGCGTAATGCGCGGCGCCATCGGCCGGCTGGTGTCGCGCTGTCAATTCTGCGTCTGTTAGCAAATCCTGCTTATCAGGACTCATCGCCCCTGGTAGCACAGTACTGGGATTCCTTGGGCTACTGATGGAATGTGCGCCACTGGGCGCAGAGCTGTCAATAGGTTATTGGACACCGGTCGCACTGAAAAAAAATAATCTCTTAGTCTATAGACTCTATACTTAGGCCCAGATTGTCACTGCCAGTGTAACGCGAGACCCAACTGGTATAATCGACCGTTGTCCGATAGGGACAACCCGCCCCCCTCTGTCTCATGGCCATCATAACCAGACGACTGCGCGCCCGCCAACCATGTTCGACATATACCCTAGCCATGATTGGGAGCTCCGCCGAAAGCAACCTATGGGGAAGAGGCAGGCGTAACAGATGTTGCCCGTCTTATCGGCCACGAGGCCGACGATCAGAGGACAAGGACCAATGGGACGACTGCACCTCAGTCAATCAGCATGCGCTCAATCATCGCGGGACACTTTTCGGTGATGAAGGACACCATACCATTGCGCGTCCTCCCCGGGTGATGACCTCGGGTGCATAAATCCCGCACGTAGCTCCAGAACGTATCACACAGTACGCCGAACATTACCGCGAGAACGTAATTTTCCATGGGTGCTGACGCTGTAAAGCGGAATAGCACTTGCCCTCTGACAACGAGAAATTGAAGTATGAGCACATGCAGCGAGGTGAAATGGAGGGTGACGATCCATGGCAAGAGCGCTAGCGCACCGAGCTTAAAGTATTACTACTCGCGAGCGCCGGGGTGGTATGTACTAAAGGGCCGTCCAGTTAACCCTCCTAAGCCGACCGTTAGCACGAGGAATACCGCGACAGAAACAAGGTGCGCATTTTACCATCGGAACGAAGGTGTCCATGTGGCAAGGCGGAGGAAAGTGTTGCGTAGTCGCCCAATTTTGTGCCGCGCAGCAGATTTTCCCGACTGATACCCCCTTCATCACACAACCCATTCAGCCATAAGTTCGGGCGTGGCCTCCTTAAGCTACTTTCATGCGAGTGGACCCTCGCGCTCTTCCATTGCGCTACTAACCGGCGCCTCCTCAGATGCACCCCCATACGAGGAGTGATGAGATAACTATATTCAAGACGCATCTGAGGCTTGCAGTACCGATTTAGGCCCAACCCGACTCGACTACAGTGCCCATCTTGCTTCGTCCCCTTCTGTTATACCACTGGTAGCAGGGGGTGCGCGGTTTGATGTACAAGACATTTCGGAAGGAAGAGACAACTATAGTCACGGTGATCTCGCTAGCAAGGCATGATGGCTAAGTCACCCGTAGAAGCTCGCGCTGTCTCCACGGGGCAAGCGAGTGACCCATGCTTGATTTGTGGTCGAATGATCCCCCAAAATTAGGCGGCAGCCGTAGGGCTCGTAGGGCGTATCGTTACTTGGGACCCGACGTAATACACAACTTGTTATATTGAGGAGAGGACCATGATATCAAGATACAATGAGGCGGCAGCAGAAGAATGACGTTGTACCACCAAACTCACAGATAACGGGTTATCGATCAACGAACACACTGCAGCACCGAACTGGGGCCAGGCGTTCGTTAAACGAACGGGGGTACCGCAGATGGGGGGAGGTACCCAACCAAATCCGAGTCCTATCACGAGGGCAAATTCACTAGAAATCAAGGAAAGACTGAAGACTGTCAAAGAGGGATGATACCCTCTATGCGGAACGAACATTCAACCCGCTGCGCGATAGGTCACTTATAGGGCCACAACAAACACGACCCCCAAAAGCTTGCCCAAAAGTGTAGGGATATTGTGTAGGGCTGCCGCCGACAGTCATTTGACAAACGGGTCTTGGAAGGATATGAGCATGAGAGCAACACAACTGGTGACTACGTGGCCATCCGAAGCACCCAATCTGTATACTGGACGGTGTTGTGAAGCGGCGGGTGAAGCGCGAGAATAAGGCCCTGTTCGGCGCGCGCTTTGTTGCATGTGGCATCAGCCAAAATAAATAAATAGATTTATTTTGCTGTGGTAGGAAAAGTGGCTGTTCGAGAACACTTCCGAAAAAGAAACATGTAAAAAAATAATGCAACAGCCCTGCCAAATAAATAAAGAGGTCGGACCTCTTTTTCACTTCGCTTTCTCTTTGACAGATGTGGCTGAGGCGTGTTATTTGGGTAATTTTCACTTACATAATGCACGTACTCATCCACCACACGGTCCGTACTGCATATGACTATGGACTTTCCAAGGGACTTTCTCTATTTCTTCACGAAATAATACCACACTGAGCCTATAACTCTGGATTATTGATGACCAGATACACAGTAGCGACTTCCGGGTCTCTCATGATGCACTTAATCGTGAGAATGACCTTGTCTGGCGTGAACCCCCTGAGGGCTCGTTCGGTCTTGAAGCGCTTCCCACGCCTCGTTGGTCACATGGTATGATGATTTATAATACTACGTGACGATTCAAAACAATTTATTTAATTTGTGCCCGAGAGCGTTCGGAGATCCTGGCTTTAAAAAAATGCAGTTGAACACAACCTCTTCGCCCCAGGTGGGGCGAAGAGGTTGCACGCGGCAAAGCCCAAAATGGAACCAGGCGCCGAACAGGGCCTAACCCTTATAACTTACAAATAACTTACAAACAATAATCATGACTCAGCTTTGATTTCTCACGGACTCATAGTATGGGTCGTCAACAAACTTGAAGTCACGCCACCCGACCACACGGTAGTCAAGCCATGGTTATGACAACACTCCACCCGCCGAATCGTGACAGGGATACCAACTTCTGGTCTCGGAATAACAACGAAAAAACAATTCCATTCTATGACTACTGCGCGCTAGTAACAGCTCAGTCCATGACCCCCACTTTGGACGTGGCGATGGCACCAAGCAGAATCCACAACAAAATCCACAACAGCGAATTATGTCTGGTCATGAACATACTTCCACTAGATTCCCGGTGCATAGGACTACGTTCTACAGCCCAGCTTAGATGAATCTATCACGGTCTGTAGACCTGCCTCCCGAAACTCCCGGCTTCATGTCGCTCTCCATTCTCCGTAGCTCGGTCCTCTCGAGATGTCGTTCCTCTGTTCTGGTGGTGGTGGCCACCCTCAGAAGAGTCACCCGGGTAGTCCCTTTGGATCTCATTTATTCCTTGCGACTGCAAAATCCACTACAGTAGAGCTGCGGGTAAGAGACCTTGTCGCCACCGGGACTTGGACTCTCGCCGCGCAGCCATTTTACCCGGCCCATACATCAGCGCTCTCTTTCTAGTGCTTTTATTGTGGAACAAGCGGTGCGGGGGGGTTGGTTAAAATCAACACCACGCCAGTTCGATGGAGGTAACATCACACACCAATCATGAATCAAGTGAGTCAGTTAGTGCTTCAGTTTTCGCTTCGTCTAACGTTCCCCGTCAAAGGCCATCACACCTGCTGACGTGCTCGTCTATGGATTCGTTGCTCAAACGTTTAAACCCGAGGACGCTAATACCTATTTCATGCTCCTGCTCAGGACACCACGTTCCCAACACTTTCTGCAATACTATGGGATCAGATTTCATCAAGGTGTATGGTATATTACCCTCAACGCCAACTTGGTGCAGGGCACATCCCCAGGCGTCCCGTTCCACGCCACACCACTTCTGGATTACAGTAATCGGGCAACACAAGGCACCGTTGTACCCCAGCGGCGATGGACCCCTGCCGACCAAGGGGTGTCCTACGACACGTCGAAGGCGCTGATCTTCAGCTACCCATATACTTCGTCAATAGCAATGGTAACATTGGGTTCCCCTTACCAGATATCCTCCGAGGTTGCGGTGGCAATCTCCGTAATGCGAATGGCTTTGCATCACTTGGAGGCAGGTCGACGACTTGGGTCCGGATCAACGTACGTCCATCTCTCGGTCATCACAGTGGGCGGTAATCATAACTCGTTCTACTAAACCGCTGTAGTGGCCCGGCTATAGGTGCTGGAAGCGTCAGTTTGCCACCCGTGATGACACTAGTGCGCGGAATCCGATCACTTTGGGGCGCTTTATGAAGCATGTCGGTACCTCTGTGGACAAGTTCCTTCGGGTACGTTCCTCACGTTTCCGGTATCTCTGTCATCAAATGACGCCTTCCTCTAGGAATGCATGGCCCACGGCCAGACGGCAACAGACCCCCGATGGCAGATTGGAGGGCATGGAGGGATCACGCAAGCGGAGGTGAAGGTCATTGGTGCCATCCACGTTTCTGCCGGGTGCTGGATGCCCATCATCCAACTTACCCGATATGTCTACTGATGGCTCACAAGTAGCCGTCCTTCAGAGGCGTCTGGTGTTTTCGGATGGACTCATTGTAAGGACTACGTAGGCTCGGAACGATACTTTACCTCTTAACTACCTAATTACTAAGCTTGTTATATACTTTACACGGGTACGGAAAACGAACATGCAACTTATGTCTCTCTAACGATTCCGTCTGCGTCCGTTCTCCCGTGCACTTCAGTGTTTCCCATCATCTTATCTATCACCTCTATCTACACTTCCCCTTGGGTCGACAACCTATTCTGATTGCCTTTTCCCGTGTACCATTCGGACCCTAAACGGACGCCATCACGGACACGGACGCCGTCAATAGACACTCTGTACTGTATCATAGGGCCGGTGTACTTAGCATTGATTCCGGTGCGGTCCCATCACGCGTTCTGCACCATTGTTGTAAATCAGGACTTGGACACTGCCGCGCGAGTTTTTTTTAGAGGGGAGAGGAGAATTCGGCAGTACTGCCGCAGCCTGCTGATACAGTTTAATACAGTGCCAGGCCTTAGTATGCGAATGCGAAGCTCAGGAATCAATGGTCCTGTCGAAAAACGCGGACACGGCCGACGCTAGTCCAAATCCGGGGTAATGCGCTGCACCGGTCGGTGTCTCCGTTGACATTCTTTCTGTTCTTTCTGTATCTGTGTCAGCAAATCCTACTTATCAGCAGCTCATAGCGCTCATCGCCCCTGGTATTACAGTACTGGGATTTCTTGGGCTACTGATGAAACTTGCGCCACTGGGCGCAGAAGCTGTCAATACTAGGTTATTGGACAAGGGTCTCGCTGAGAAAATTTCTCAGGTCTATCTATACTTAGGCAGTTTTGTCACTGCCAGTGTATGACGAGACCCAACTGGTGTCATCCACCGTTGTCCGATAGGACAACCCACTCCCCACTATCTCATGGCCCTCATGACCAGACGACCCGCGCGCGGTCCGCCCCCGCTCGACATCTACCCCAGCCAAGATTGGGCGCTCTGCCGAATGCAGAAACAACCACGGGGAACAATCAGGCGTAGCAGATCTTATCCGTGTCAGCCATAAGGCAGACGATCAGAGGACAAGGACCGATAAAATGAGGACGACTGCACCTAGGTCAGTCAAGCATGCGCTCAATTATGCGGGGCCGCTTGTCGATGACGGAAAGCAGGCCGTGCCACTGCGCTCCTCCTCGAGTGAGGACACTGGGAGCATAAATCCCGTACGTAGCTCCAGAGCGCATCATACAGCAGCGCCGAAGAATACCGCGAAGCACGTAATTTCCCCTAGGCACTCTGTAAAGCGGAATAGCACTTGCCCTGGCGATGAGAACTTGAAGTATGAACACACGCAACGAGGTGGGGTGGAGGGTGACGCTGCACGGCAAGAGCGCACCGAGATCGGAGTAAGTACTACTCCTACTCCTACGAGCGAGCGGAGTGGTAATGTACTAAGGGCCGTCCAGTTAACCAGTCCTAAGCCGACCGTTAGCACGAGGAATACTGCGACGAAAGAAAGCAGAGCATTATACCATCGGAACGAAGGAGTCCACTGCGGCGAGGTGGAGGGCGTAGTCACCGAATTTTCGAGTTGTGCCGCGCAGTATATTTTCCCCTTATAACCCCTTCATCACACAGTCCATTCGGCCGCAAGTTCAGGCGTGGCCTCCTTCATGCAAGTGGACCCTCGTGCTCTTCCATGGCGCTACTACCCAGCGCCTCCTCGGATGCACCCCCGTACGAGGAGTAATGAGATAGCCATATTCAATAGACGCATCTGACGCTTGCAGTATCGATCCAGGCGCAACATAACTCGGCCACGGTGCGCATCTTGCTTCGTCCCCTTCTGTTATACCACTGGCAGCAGGCGGTGCGCGGTTTGATGTACAAGACATTTCGGAAGGAAGAGACAACTAATCGCGGTGACCTCGCTGGCAAGACAGAGTGACCCATGCCTTGATTTAGGGTCGAATGATCCCCCAAAATTAGGCGGCAGCTGTAGAGCTCGTAGGGCGTATTGCTACTTGGGACCCGACGTAATACACGGCTTTTTACGTTGAGGAGAGGACCGTAATATCAAGATACAATGCGGCGGCGGCAGCAGAACGACGTTGTACTACCAGACTCATAGATAACCGGTTATCGATCAACGAATGCACTGTCCAGCATTGAACTGGGGCCAGGAGTTCGCTAAACGAACGGGAGTATCGCAGATGGGGGGAGGTACCCAACCAAATCTGAGTCTACTACCAGGGCAAATTCACTGAAAGATTGAGGACCGTCAAAGAGAAATGATACCTTCTTTGCGGAACAAATACGATAAGTCACTAATAACGAGATGAAGGGCCACCACACTTATTGGAGCTTACATTAAAGGACAAACGACCCCCAAAAGTGTAGGGATATTGTGTGGGTCCGAGGGTGTACAGCGCTGCCGCCGACAGTCGTTTGACAAACGGGTCTTGAAACTCGAAGAGTATGAGGGAAACATAATCAACTGGTCACTACGTGGTTATCCGATGCACCTTAGACGGTCACGGTGATGTGCACTGTGAAGCAGGTGAAAGGTGGGAATAACCCTTATCGGACATAAAATATTTGTGAGTGAGGTTATAGCTATTTGATAACCCCGGATTTCACAAGATAACTACTGTAATATCTTGCGATTTCACCGTCTACTCACCTTTAACATTATGAACCTACTAGTGCCATCAAAGGGTCCGTAACATAACAGTACAGGTACCACAGGTCTAAACTAATACGACCAAACAATTCGCCCGAATCCACATACATATGGCCGGAAACCAACCGAACGGCATCGAATTCAACGTTGGGAGGCCCTCATAATAGGTCTATTGGTCGACTCCCCACTACATCCTAAAGCCATCCCTCCAACCGTCCACTTTCCATGTCATCATCTGGTGCCATATCAGCACCAACACAACACGGCCATAGTACGGGAATGGTTGCTCAATGTCCAGGTACGTCTCCAGGTCGTGTGGCGTTCGGCTCGCAACGAGTACTAACTGGTGTGGAGCAGACAACTATGGGCACACGACGGCAATCAACATGCTCCCGGTCGATATCTTGCTGAAAATATTTGACTTCTGTCAAATAGATAGCAGTCGTCTTGGCATCTCCTTTCACCCTAGATCAGAATGGCCCACCCTGGTGCACGTATGCCAGCAATGGCGACAAATTGTGTTTGCGTCACCACGCCGTCTCGATCTAATGCTTCTCTGCACGTACAGAACGCCCGTCAGGAGGAATCTGGGTTACTGGCCACCCCTCCCAATCGTCGTGGACTACTTTACCTGGAACGGCACGGGCCGTGCACCTAATTACGAAGACGACGCCACCGCCGCGCTCGAGCACCCTGATCGGGTGCGCAGCATCAAGCTTGCTGTAACAAGCTCACGGTTAGGGAGACTAGCCCCGGTGATGCAGGGGCCATTCCCGGCGCTGACCGATCTTTGGCTTTCATCGAAGGATCGGAACGCGCCAGTCCTTCCTGTTGCATTCTTGGGTGGTTCCGCCCCAAGTTTACAAAAAATCTACTTAGCGGGCGTCTCCTTCACAGCATTACCCACCCTTCTTTTATCAGCCAGCGACCTCGTCTATCTTCGACTCCACGATATTCCCCAGAATGGTTATATTTCACCGGAAGCGATGGTCACGGGTCTGGCCGCGTTACCCAGGCTGGATACCTTTTGGATTTGGTTCAAATTGCAGACTTCTCACATCGATCAAAGACCCTCGCATCCTCTTTTACCACGGGACGTCCTTCCCTCTCTCTTCAACTTTAATTTTTGCGGCTTTAGCGAGTATTTGGAACACTTCTTAGCCCGAATCGACACCCCTCGACTCCACTGCTTCAAAATAACGTATTTCAACCGGCTCGACTTCCGGGTTCCTCAACTTTCCGGGTTCATCGGCCGCACGGAAAGCTTCGAGTTGACCGAGTTCAGGCACGCACGAGTCCGTTTTAATGTTGGAAATGCCTACATCAAACTCGATTCCGAACAAGGTGAACATCGTATAAATCGCCTCACTCTTCGCATTCTGTGCAAAGGGCTAGATTGGCAAGTTTCGCACCTGGCCCAGATCCTCGGCCAATCTCCCGCCATGGTCTCTAATGTGGATCGTCTCTCTATCGACGAGGACGATCTACAATCAGGTTGGCAAGACTATATGGACGACACCAAATGGCTGCAACTCCTCCGCCCATTCACCGCTGTGAAAACGCTGCACGGATCTGAGCAGTTGGGTGGGCACATTGCTCTTGCGCTAGACGATATCAGCGGAGAGATGGTCACCGAGGTGTTGCCAGCCCTAGGTTCGCTTTGGTTAGATGACCAGCCAGTGGGATCCGTTGAACAGTTCATCGCTGTGCGCCGGGACTCTGGTCACCCCGTGACCTTTGCCAGTGATAACTGAAGCTTCTAATCGACTGGGCCCTTCGGAAATAGATATCCCGTACCAATTTCATACATACTGCACTATTTTTCTCATCCGCGTTTATGTACACCTGCATGTATGTATCTGTATTTACGACTCATCGGACAAAGACGCGGTCGCATGACATATAATACATCAGGAAAAACCTCTCGCGCTAGCGAAGCTTAAGCTTAAGCGCCCAGAATTTATCAATAAGAGAGATAATGCACGGTCCCTAGTAGGGACTGTAAGTGCCAGTCTCTACATTGTGAATTTCATAACGAAGCATCACACGACACTTCCTGGCGCATATACGGCCCGGTTCAGATTCTTGCACGTTGTCGCTGCACTGCGAGAAGTCCATGCGAACTGCCGGACGTCGCTCCGAATCACCGCTGCCTGCTCTCGTGACTGCACGCCGCGAACTTGATCAAGACAGTATCTGGGCTGTTTCCTCCTGCACAACCGACCTCTCCTGCTAACCTTCCAACTCAACATCGCCTTCGGGGATGCCTCACCATCCAGTGCAGAAAGTTGGTTCGTGGATCCCTAGGCTAGGATAGGAATGCTCCTGGCCCGGAGTCCTGGGAGTGCTTGCGGGAACATGCAGACTGCAGGCGTGCGACCACTTCCACATCTAAACAGCAACCAAAAAAATTAGCGGCGACCATTCGGCCGTGTGAACGCTATTCCACCAGTTGCCTCGCAAGTGACAACTGCGTCGATAACAGTACAGTATGGCCATCATTGGCCGGGCGAAGTTTCAAAATTTCAATATGCATGGCCGTGACGACTCGTGACGCGTGACTAGTGCGCGTGACTAACCATGACTGTCCGGAAAAAGTGGGCCGATGTTGGGGTAGGGGAAGGTACTGTAACACTGACAATTTTTTTTTCCAGTTGATGCCGCTACGATAAAGAGTGCACATAACACGGCCCTAAATCAGCACTCCTATCCTGTTCTCCTGTTCTCATTCATACCAACAGCGAGTTTGAGATAGTCGCGGTTACTTCAGGACGCTTCCTGGTGGTGGTTTTCCGAAAGGCGACAAGGGAAGGTCCACGGAATTAGGGTCAGAAAACTCACTCATGGCACAACAAGTGCGTCGTTTCAGTGATTTTTCCCTTATTTAGACTGACCTTGCCGGCACAAAGCTCGTCGCTGGCGACGTCGTTATCGATGGATTCGTCGCTCGTACATTTACTCGCGAGGACGCTAATAACTATTTCATGCTCCTGCTCAAAACACCACCTTCCCAGCGTTTCCTGGGATACTATGGGATAGTGTACCATCAAGGCGCATGGTATATCACACGCAATGTCAATATGGTGCAAGGCACATCGCCAGGTATCCCGTTCTGCGCCACACCACTTTGGATTACAATATTGGGGCAACCCACGGTACCGTCATACCCCAACGGCGATGGACCCCGGCCGACGAAGTAGATGTTCGACGACACGTCGAAGGCGCTATGCTTCAGCTACCGATCTTCTTCATCAACCGCAACGGTGGCATTGGGTTCGGGTTGCCAGATATCCTTCGAGGTTGCGATCGCGATGTCTATAACGGGAATAACTTTGCACCACTTGGAGGCAGGACGGCAACTCACATCCGGATCAACGTAAGTCTATCTCTCGGTTACTGCAGTCGTAATCTAAAGCGTTCTGCGAAAACAACTTGTAGTGGCCCGGCTATACGTACTGGAAGCGCCAGGTTGCCACCCGTGATGAGACTCATGCGCGCAATCCGATCACTTTGGCGCGCTTTATGAAGCATCTCGGTACCTCTGTGGACAAGTTCTTTAAGGTACGTTCCCCACGTCTCCGGGTATCATCGTCATTTGATGACGCCTTCCTCCAGGAGTGCATGGCTCACGGCTATGCGGCAACAGACCCTCGATGGCAGATTGGAACGCGCGGAGGGATCACGCAAGCGGAGGTGAAGGTTATTGGCGCCATCCATGTTTCCGCTAATAGCTGGATGCCCATCATCCAACTCACCCGATATGTGATCTAAATGCACCTTCTTATCTAGGTCTGAGGTGGACTTCTGGTCTTCGGGGCCCTGTGCAGATGATCAACAATATATCGACTGGGACTTCTTATTCTGACCCAGTCCAACGGCGCAGTTCGGACGTTATCAGTAAACGCACCAATACTGTAAATTCTGTATACCCTTACTGCTGCGGGATTGTTACATCTTAGTATGGGTTCTGGATACTGCCGGGCGATACTCTTTTTACTTGTTTTTGGGTGAGAGTGGGGTGCGAATTTCCGCGTGTACTTTACTTTTGTGCGAAATGCATGCAAATCTATCATAGAACAAATGCCTCCGCTGCGCCCTGTTCAGATTTATTTTGATCAAAAAAATTTCAAATCGATACATTTATGACGTAATAGAAGCCCACCTGAGACTCGGAATCCTCTTTGTCTTGAAACACCAAGGTTTATATACGCTAATACCTTTATGCTAATACTTTTATGTGCCAGTGGCCTGCAAACCGTTTGAATAGGCTGATTTCTTGGTTTCCAGCAACTTTATCATGCCGGGACCGGGCAGGGGACTCACATAGGTTACTCAAGGCTCGTCTATGACATCCTGAACACCCTCAACTGTTCTAAGAAGTAGGAAAAAGTATGACTCGTCTCGTCATTTCCAAATTTGCACTAGGCCAAATCTTCCAGGTTCTACTCGGCATGTACACTGTAGCCGTTTTGATTGATGCGAATGGCTGAGTCCACGGCGACTCCACGCTCCCAGCGTCTACATCCGACCTTAAATAGTTGGTTGGATGTTCTCACATCGCAGCATTTAAACCTCTGCCCCAACCCCGCATTTCCATTCCCTCCCTCTTACTGTCTCTTAGTAAAATCTGCCAGTTGGCAGGGAGTCAGGGACGTCATGTCCGGTTCGGTTCCACCAACGCAGTTCCCACAGGGACATTCCTCAGCGCTCGGCTCAGGCATCGTAGGCTTATTCATCGAGGGGATAGAAGCTGGTCTCGTAGTTGCTCAGTTCTCTCAGTGGTTCTATGGGTCTGACCGCAGAGAGAGCTCACTGTTATCTGCCGTTATCGTGTTTGTGACCGTGGTTGGACTGTAGGTGTGTCTTCCATAGTTTTTACCACATCAACTCATTATCTACTCCCGTTTATGAAGTGCGCAGTCCGGGCTATGCTTTGCATCTGCTTGGTCTAAGTACGTGCAACAGTTTGGGGTGTTCGTACGTGTCGCTTTCTCTCGTTTTCTGTGTCAGTTACACACTTTTAATCCTTGAGTTGCACTTCAGCCGCTCCTGGACTGGGAGGATTACGTTCAGCCAATACCAGTGCGTGGAGAATCCAACTTGTTTCATGGCTCCTAATCTCGTTGCAGACCCTGGTCATATCGGTTCCCGTCCAAGCTTTGATGATTCGACGCTGCTACTACGTTTGTCATCAACCACATTGTGTACTCCTGCCCATTTGACTAGAATAACCAGCTTGTGGGAAAGAGTATGTTCACTATCGTCAGTAACTCCGCCCGCAATAGAGAATGCGCTGAACTGTTCATTACTCAGACGCCGCTCGTGTTACTTCTAGTAGCCTCGACAGTCGCGACACTATGGGTCACAGTTTCAGTCATTACATTTGTGACCAGTATCAAGGCAAAGGCCCTCGTTCCTTCGCCCCGATGGGCTAACACGTCCGAGTCCTGGCTTTGTAAGCACCCAACCTGTTCCTAGAGAGTGCCCTTGTGGAGACATTTACAGTCTTGATGTCTGTCCTTCTCCCATCTGGTAAGTCTGCGTCATTCTTAATATACTGCGAGCATCCAACCTTTCTCAGTCCTCGACCTCGCTCTTACTACCCTCTGTACGTCGTCCACGCCTCCTGTGACATTGAGCTTCACGTGTTTCTCAATAACGCCAAGTGCTTTACTATCTCACCCGAACGATGAAGCGGGTTTATGCTGTCCACACACGTAAGGTGTGTCTCGTGTGTGTGTGGAACGCCTGATGTATACTATGTTGCGCATCCCAGAATAAAATGGATCCAAAAAAAAAAAAAAAGAACGCCTGATGTATGTTCTTAGCTTCTGCTGTTATCCATAGCGAATCTCTCGTTTGGTGAATATTGTGTGGCAATCTGCACTACCACCGACTCTCGGCGCCATCTGCTTGACCGGGTTCTATATCCAATACGCTACCGTGCCTCAAGTATCAGTGAGTGCCCCTGCTCAGGGTCTTTTTGACGTCTTATTCAGAGTAACGGGCACTGACTACCTTCTTCCCGTCTTCAGAGTGAGTTGCTGTTCTGGTATCCGGTTCTTCATGGGATGATCGGGAAGCTTCTACGTTCTTTCGCTCCTTTACATGGTGTGCGTGGCTTTGATCTCACCTGCATCTCATGATTCACCCCGATTTCTGACGTCGTGTCTAGCAACGCTCAACCTCTACAACTAGACGAGCAACCTACAACGTTCGTATCGACGTTCACAATTCCAGCGGAGGTTATGCATACACGTACGCGGGAGGCCCGAGGGGGAGACACTGCGTGCAGTGAAAATGTAGCGGGGAGTGGGCCTGTAAGGACCGTAAACTTTGCTGTGTAGTCAACACAGTCACCATTTTAATTCCTTTTTCAATTTTTTTCGTCTTTGCATTACTGTATAGAAATCCCGAACCCAAGACGCTCGGTTGTATCCTAATAACTTGTCGTGTACATTACTTCCTTCGCACATACGCATCGCTCGATCGCCGGAGTAGTTAACATACTAACATATATTCACCCACGGTTCTAGATGTACGAGCTTGAGTGACCCTTTGCACCGTGATGTTCCTCCATCGGTTCGTACTACTTCGTAGCTCGGAGTCACTTGCACGGAACTGGGTCGACTCCCGTCCAACTCTAGTAACAAGTACATCATGACCGAGGTAATAAGATGATGTGAGTCAGTCCCAGTGCATCAGTAATTAGGCAAATAAGTCTTTTTCGGTTTTACAACCCAAAAGACCGCAAAAGACTGCAAAAGACCATAAATACTAAGGATACTTTGAAACTCAGTGACCCAAGTCAATTTTTGCGAAGACCTACAGTGATCACAAAGATAAAAACCTCAGAAACTTCAATAACCCGAAAACTGTAATGTATGTCTAAATGTACCCTAGCTAGATTAAGAATGACCGTGGTAAATACTAAGCCCCAGGCTTTGTGGGGCTAGAAGGAATATAGATGTCAATACGGTATGCTGACAGTAATGCCAGTGTGATTCGTCCATGGGGTTCTCTATATCATCACAATCAGTTAAGTTAAGGGCTTGCATCCAGCGGGACTCGCTGATTTGATCAAGGATCCGATAGAAATCTTTCATCGAGTTCCAAGTGGTTCGATGATTGAAGTCACTAGGTGCACGGAAAGTACCTGTCAGGTGAGCCCTCATTGCACGCTCAACCTTTTAGGTTAGTCAGTCAAAAAGTTGAGCTGCGGCAATCAATGATGCTGGCATACCGCAGTTAAAATAATTGCATATAGGCCCTTTGGCGGGTTCCTTGGTCCCAGAGAAGGGGAGAGGACTGACTTCGCTGAGAAGCCCATATATGTCTCAGCGATAGGGAGAATAAACTGTGAGCGTAAAAAACCATCAGGCCTCTAGCGTGTATGAGTATAAGTAGGGTTGCCGCGGTCCGGTGCGGTCCGGTTCGGAGACCATTTTTTCCGAACCCCGAACCGGACCTGGGTCCGGTTCGGGCTGTCATGCCGAACCTCGAACCTCAATGAGGTCCGGTGCGGTCCGGGTCCGGTTCGGGCTCAGACGTGGCTGAACCCCGAACCGAACCCCAAACCCTTACAACAATTCTAAAAAAAATCTCTAAAATTCCAAAATAATTACAGGAGTACTACAGCTACTCTACTCGGACCCGCGTGTGAAACTAGGCAGAGAATGTGTACGAGGTGAGGGGTGCGAGGCCTGTGAGGTCGTGAGCTATGCCCCGTGGTTGTGATTCAATGTTGTCATCATTGTGGTCATTCAAGTTGTCGCCGTCTCATTGTCGTGAGTAGGACAACATTTGCCAGCAGGAGTGCTCACCTACCGTCGCTGCTGCCTGCCCAGCACCTTCGTCGTCGTCGTCATCGCCGCACTGTCCCGCCACCCTCATCATCGCTGCATAGGGCCCCTGCTATCGCTATTGCCCACTCCACGCCTTCGTCGTCACCGCACCTGACCCGCCGTTGTCGCTGCACCGTCTCACCACCGCCAGGGTTCGTTGCTGTACCGTCCCACCGTTGTTGGCGTTGTCGACGTCACCTTGATGTCGTCGTCGTCGCCGCCTCGCCATTGTAGCGTTGATGTCGTCACTAACGCCTTGCGGTTATCGTCTTGACATCGTTGCGCTGCCTCCCCTGCTTGCATGGGCGCACGGTCTTGTCTTGTTGCAGCTGCATTGTCGTTGTGAGTGCACGGGCATGGAGGTGGAAGTAGCGTGGTTAGGGAACGACGTGGACAGCGGATGTCGACGATGAGACTGTCGGCGATGTCTTGTGAATATCTGCGGCAGGCGCACGCAGGCTCGTTATAAGGGCGTAGGGGGATGGAAGGGCGGAGAGATTCAGACTTACGGGTGTGTTTCACTAACGCGGCGATGTCGCCTTACTGTCGTCGTCTATGCTGCCTTGCCGCTGTCATCAGTGTCGTGCCATCATCGCCAGTGTCGCCTTCCTTGAAGTCCTCGCTTACCACTGTGGTATGGCCATTGGTGCCGTCAAGCAGTGTCTTGTGGACATGTGTAGGTGACGCTGGTGTGTAAAAAGCTGCCAGTTAGTAGAGGGTGCAAGCAAGAAACTGCAGACTTAGTACGTGACGTGGCGGTGACTTGGGTGGTAGCGTCAAAGTCTAAGGATATGGTACCAGAGGACAGCTGTGGTCGTGCGGTGTAGTGCCATGGTGGCTGTGAGGTGGCGAAGGGGCCTGCGATCGAGGTCAGTACGTCGTAGCGCTACAAGCAAGCTACAAAGAAATAAATCTCCGGCAGTGGCTGAGGGGCTCGCACGTCGGACGGTACCGTCCGGCTTCCTCGAGGTCCGTTGTGGGGGAAGAACAGAGTGGTGAGGTTGTAAACTCCAATGTACGAGCGAGCGAGTCCAGGACGGACTCGAAGAGACGACGATAGGGGTGAACTGGTGATGGGAAAAAGATCGGACCAACAAATCATGTGACCTTTTCTTGTCTTTTTCTGGACCCGCTGCCAGTGCTCCCTCCTACTGTTGCGACAACAACTCGCGAAGTCAATCTCTACGGCACCGGTTTTCTTTCACTACCACCACACCTACACGCGGGGCCGAAGCCGACTAGCTACGCCAGGCGCCTTATTTGGCGCCGTCGTGCTGGCCGTCTTCTCCCTGTTGTGGAGCATGCATAATGGACAATCCGACGACGACGACGACGAAGTAGCTACGTAAGACGCAGACGATGTCAATGTGGGCCCCTAACCACTCGACCGCGTGCAACCCCAACCCCGATACCGCCGCTCAGAGGCTCTCATAGAATCTCGATGCCGCCGGCGTATCCCTCCAACCCATGCCGCGTCCGACCTCAACCTCAACCACGACGGCGCAGCCGCATACTACTCCGACCCCGACTGCCGCCACTATACCACCACCACTGGGGCGCTCTGCGAAGAAAGATGGGAGTCCCCGATGATGATGAAGACACGAGCGACGACGAGGTGACAAAACGGCAACGGTGAGTACGACAATGACGAGACAGCGACGGCAAGCGCGACCGACAAGGCGACCACAACGGCAACAGCAATGGTGAGCGCGATGAGGTGACAGCGACGAAGACAGCGAGCACGATAAGGCGACGGCGAGCACAACAAGGCGAGCACGACGACAAGCGTGATGGGGCGAGGACAATGGCAATGACAACGGTGAGCACGCGCACGACAGCGAGCACAACGACAACGGCGGCGGGGACAACGACCACGACGCGACGACACAGCGAACTACGACAAAGCGACGGAGGACGATCACGACCACAACTGGAGCGGCGACGACAATGACGTGACGACAATGGCCGGGTGGTAATGGCAATCGGGCGGCGGCGGGGATGTGAGGACACTGCCCCCTTATGTAGATCACCCTTATTCTTGCCTCTGAATGAAATATGGCTGCAAATCTTTGTAGAAAGTAGAGCAAGTTGTCAGTAAGTCGACCCTTAGGTTCGGGGTGCAGTCCGGTCCGGACCGGGTTCACACCAACCTCGGTCAATGGCGAACCCCGAACCGCACCCGGATGCTGGGCTCAGAACCGCACCCCGGACCGAACCGAACCGGGGGTGCGGTCCGGTGCGGTTCGGGTCCGAACCCCATTTCGGACCGGACCCCGGCATCCCTAAGTATAAGTAATAATATCCTCCAACAGTAAAAACACACTCACCGGGTAGTCTGGATCATCCTTCCGAAGCATGCAAGACTTTGGGACAGGGACATCGTAGTAGGCTGGCCCACCAGCCCGCAAAGCCCAGTGGACATACTCCTTCACCTTCTCCGGTTGGTTCTTGAACTCTACACGCTCAAAAAATGTCTTCACCAATGTGAGGACATCGCTTGCGATCTTTGATCTTCGAGTCTTCATTCGGTTGTAAGCCTATCCGAGTTGAGGGACATCAATCAATCAAAAACGCGAGGACCATGAGACGTACTGCTTTAACAATGCTATCTTGCAGACTTAGTTCGTAGGAAATGTTCGTAAACGCGAGCTCAAACACCACTTGAACAGTCTTGATGAGGGTGCCAGCGTCCCATGTCCAGTCAGTAAATGGGTGGTCGGAAATGTAAAGGGTATGAGACAGCGTCGGAAGAAACAGGCGAGTCCAACGCGGGTCGTTGAGGCACTGATGGGCAACATTGGGGTGTGCTTCAGTAACAGGCTCCTGTGCCTCATATGGAATGGCCTTGATGATCGCCTTCGCCGCTTTCGATTTGGGTAGCTGGCAAATAAATTTTAAGCCAAATGGTGAGCAAGGAAAGACAGACGCTAACTTACCTTCCGTGCAGCTTGTGGTTTATCTGGGTGAACGCCTTCGGATTTCTCTCTGAACTTCACGAGCTGGTAGGGTTAGAATAGAGGAGATAAAATAGCGACAAGGAATACCTCATTTCTGCGAGAAGGATTGGTGGTAGGTCCATTGACTTCCACAATTGCCAGGCGAGTGTCTTCGAGATCACTGTCACAGATGCCTCCAAGCTCGAATGGATCAGCCTCCAGTTGCTGGAGCTGAGCGACGTTGGGTGGGGCAACAGCTTGTGGTCGAAGACCAGAGTTTGCGTACTTCTTGCAGCGAAGCTCTTGTGCTGTGAAGCTGATGGTATCATAAGAAATCAGTTTTGCGAACATGCGGCGACCATACTTATGCCTCACCTTCCGATGTCATCCTTCGACTTTTGCTGTTGTTGACTCTTCTTGACATTGTGTTTGGCACTGCGTAGCTCCTCTGTCCTTGCCAGAAGTTCTTGACGGGTAGCACCCTTGACCCGTTTTGCGCGCCGAGACTGTTGGAAGTGCAAGTTATACGAATGGGTATCTGATCTAAGTACATCAACGATTACTGACCTTCGTTCTTGTTTCAGTGGCCTTGTTGGACTTGGATGAAGAGTTGTCAGAAGCATCGGAGTGGGAGCCGTCGTCAGCCTCGCTCAAGTCAAACGACTCATCGCTGTCGGTCTCTACATCTGCGTGGCGACGCTTATGGATTACAGTAGATAATAATTGGGGATGTGAGACGGGCAGGTCATCCTCTTCGCATTCTTCCATTATATTCAGTTGCGTGAGGTGTTCTTTTGCCGCCTGGACTTCGCGAGCCTTCTCCTTAAGAGCCTTTTCCCCGGCTGTGAGGTCGGCCTCGATCTGTGCTTTGCTGCGTCGGATTCTTGGCTGGCCGGCAGGGTGGACATTTCGGCCACGTCGACTTGGAAGCGAGCGAGCGGGCGTGGCCGTTACTTGTGCCCTAGTTCTTCCTACTTTCGGGGCTAGTCTGTTGTGAGCAGGTCCACCATCACCACGGCCAAAACCCGCACCTTGTCCTGCTTTTCCCTGGCGCCCAGTAGCTTTCATGCCGTCAACCACTGGGCTGGGGCCTTCATTGACCTCGACGTCTGGAGAATGGTGTCCAGTAGCACAGGGCGCCTTCTTTGTGGCCTTTCGAGCTGAACGGGCTGCAGGCATTGTGAGTCGGAGAGAAAGAAAAGGGTGAACACGGATGACAAGCTGAGGGAACAAGAAATTCGACAAAGTGTGCACGACAGGTCAAGTAAATAGGTCTTACCTAGGAGCCCCAAAATGAAGGCAAAATTGGGTGGTTCCGGTAAGGGAGGAAGGCGGAGTGAAGGACAGACCTCGTTAGGGCATAGTCCACTAGCTGAAACACGGGCCGGAATCCAGTAGTGCTGTACAGCTCTAGTGTAACGAGGGGCTGTCAAGAAAGTGAATTGATATGCTAATTGACGGATCAGTGAAACGGGGAACCTACAGAGCATAAGACAAATTCACAACCGCTGCGCTGTTGAACCACTCACACAGTGACAGCGGGGCGTACTCAACCAGTCTAAGATGAGTGACCAGATGGCGGCGGTTGAGCACGCCCATCCAGTACGCCACGGTGCCTCAACCTGCAGGAACTAGCCACGTACAAGGTGATCGAGCCCAGGCCAGGAAGGGTGGTCGCTGAGGATGCTTGACCAGTAGTGCGTGCACGGCCCGTGCTTGGCGGCCCATGGACGTTGAAGCTGTATAACCCTATGGCGTCCAAAGGGTGTTGCAATGTGGGCAGGGGTGGAAGGGGTGGGGGCACCGTCAGTATGATGGGGAGCCACGGTTCGTGGAGCAGATCACACAGCACCGGGTTCTTGGTAGATCGCACCGCGGTTCACGTGCTCTGTGGGAGATGGCGAGTGAGGATTGAGACGGAGCCGGAACCAGAGTGGGGATAGGAGCCAAACTACGCCTGCCCTCATCCGTCCTTGGAGGTTCGGCAGGTTGTTGTGCATAGTTGGCGGACCTGAGGCTGGGTGGAGAGCAAGAGGTAAATGGGCCAGCGAAGCCACGGCATGGACAGTCTCCCGGGTTCTGTGGTGTGGAAGGTGAGCACCGTGTAAAAGTTGTGGGGGTTGATGCACGCACATACCTTTCAAAAAACCAGAGGCCGTCTGCTCCTTTGTCCTCGGCGGTGCGTGTCTGGCACCAATGTCCTGCGGGGAGATCGAGAATCATGTCCGGGAAGGGAGGGTGGGCGCATCTAGCATCCGTGGATTGCCCCCTGTCATCGTCATCATGTCGTAGTCATAGTCGTAGTCGTAGTCGTAGTCGTAGTCGTAGTCGTAGTCGTAGTCGTTGTTGTCGTAATCATAGTTGTTGTTGTTGTTGTCGGTGGCGCACACAGCTCAGGGTATGAGCGGCAGGATATCCAACTCCTTGAGTGCGTTCTGTAAGATCGTCTCTTTCATCGTGACGAGGGCTAGTCCAATGTTAGCCGTGTTGGTGGCTTGCGTAATACTATATTAAGCTCGTTAAACAAAGAGTCAGAAAGTCAAATGGAAATGGTAGGCGCACTGTGGATACACATGTAATTGTGTGTGGTTTGCCTGCATAAATCGCCAAAGGATGTATTTGGCGCCCTTGTTGACATCCGCGCCACCTGTATAATCCGGAAAATATTTGTCCAGGGGAACCTGTGAGGACGCCAGGTCAGAGGAGACCGAAATGCGGAACTCCAAAGGAATGCACACCTTGGGGAGCTTGTCCTTAAATACGTCAACCTTGTTTAAGAAAAGGATGATCGATGTACGCAAGAACCATCGTGAGTTGATGACTGCTTCGAAGAGAGTGAGAGACTCCGCCATTCGATTCTGTGATCCATTAGTGAGTGAGATGGCAATATGAATCCAATTACGCACCTGGTTCCTCTCCTCGAGAAGGACCTGATTATACTCCGACAATGCGGTACAAAAGATAATACTCGTGACACCCTCGAAATAGTGTATCCACTTCTTACGCTGCGACCGCTGTCCACCGACGTCGACCATATGTATTGATAGCTGGCCCATGGGAAACCGAGTTTCAGTAATTGCGGTCGTCTTTGCATGTGCCCGCAGGACGTCCTCCATCGATGGAAGATAATTGCTAGCCGCTATTCGAATGGCTTCTGCAAAAAAGCTGTAGATGGTTATAGTAAGTAAACGAGAATACACAGCAGGTGTCAAGAAAGTCGTATGAGTAGACAGAACGGAAGTCAAAGAACGGCATCCACATAGAGAAAATACTCGTTCTGTTCTCTATCGTGTTCTTCATATCAAAGGGACTCACTAGGTGGCGCTATCCATCAAATAAAATTCGGATGAATAGTTCATCAAGGCGGGGATGATCTTGTCCGCCCATAAGTCCTGAACTGCTTGCGCGATATAGGGGCTGAAGTAGAAGTCCGGGTCGTTGATGGCGAGCTGATACGCCAAGATACGTTCACAATTTGCCTGAAAGAGATGGATAAAAAGGACGCAGGAGAATAAGAGGCAGTGGCGTACTCTGTTAGTGGGGGTAATAGGCTCGAGGTTGAATTCGGTCAAGGCTTTGACAACGCCGTGGGCACTCTCATGGAGGTTTTTCCATATGAGGGGTCGGAAAGCAAGAAGCTCTTCGGGAGTGTAACCGTTCTGGTGAATAATCTTCATTTGCTTGACAATTGTTGACTTTCCGGACTTGCAGGAACCTAAGAAAAGAATGGCTGAGCATACATGCGCATATACTGGGCACAGACCAAATGGGATGATTGATAGTCGACGTCGAGTGGTTCCTAGAACGCCACGGAAACAAAGATCATAATCGATCGTCCTGTGACATGGGAGGTGAAAGGTGTCGCAGCCATCCTATGATCAACTGGGATTTCCCCCAGGTTGGTGAAAGAATTTTTGGGGGAGCGGCTTTCCAGTGGGGGAGAATAGTACGCACCGAGCAACAAGATCTTGTGTTCTTGCTTATATTTCTCAGAGTCCTTCTCGATCTGACGGTCTATCAAATTCGAGCGAGCACTCTCTTCAGCTTCTTGGATATTAGAGGCGCAATTACCCATCACGGTATGAGGGAAGGGAGGGGAAGGTGTTGGAAAGGTAGTGGTAGGATCGATCACTCTAAGACCCCGACGTGGCGACGTCTCCGTAGTTGGCGGTTCTGGCCATAACGGGAATTCACACACCTATTCAACCACCTTCAACATTTTTGACTTATTCTACGCTGCGACTACGCACCATGTCCTACACTTGTTCCTTTTGTGAAGGGAATTTCCGCTCACAAGGAGGCTTGACGAAGCATGTAAACTTGAAGCACGGCAAAAACAGTACGCTAACAGGGATGGCTGAAGCGTTGCAGTTGCACACTTTCATACGCCATCCCCACCTCTCAGGTATGTCACCAACCAGGCCCGTGTATGATTACGAGGTACTGAACTCTTATGAGCCCGGCCATGTTTGTCTGATGGTACGTTCCTCAAAGATCCCGTCCCACAATCGCCAACACCGGAATTGTTCGAGTCGTGTCATGGCGGCAATCCTTGGTCTCCTTTTGGTGACAGGCTGGAGTACGAATGGGCGCATTACCATTATATACGCCTTCAGTCCTCTGCAGGCGACATCCAGCGAGGTCTTGACCTCTGGAGAGCAACAGTTATGAAATATCAGACTGACCACAACAGCTGTAACGGAGTCCCATGGAAGAGTACCGCGGAAATGTATGGCACAATCGACTCAATATCAGCCGGTGGTGTCGCTTGGACAACTTATCAATTCTCATACGATGGGCCACGACCAACCAGTGGGACTCTCCCCCGGTGGATGCAAGAAACTTATGACCTTAATGTAAGGAACGTCCTTTCGGTTTTTGAGGAGCAACTAGCCTCAAAGGAGTTTGATGGTAAGTTCAAATACACGCCTTATGAAGAGTACGACAAGAAGGGCTCTCGCGTTTACTCTAACCTTATGTCAGGTAGTTGGGCATTTCGTGAGGCGGTGCGTGATTCCTTACTCGGTATTTTATTCATCTTATACATGGCTCTAGGACACGATTTCTCAGGACAAGAAGACGCATGGATCGATGTTTGTTCCGGTAATTGCTGGCAGTGACAAGACCACAGTATCGGTTGCGACTGGACACCAGGAATATCACCCTGTGTATGTATCACTTGGTAACATTGTAAACACTGCCCGGTGTGGACATGGAAATGGTGTGGTGCCCGTCGCTTTCCTTCCGATCCCGAAGAGTACGTTATAATTTACTTTATTATCTTGACTTTGTCATCGAGGGGTGGATGTTTTCAAGCAAGCAAATGCCAGCGAAAACGGCCAGAATTTCAAGTGTTCTGTTGCCAACTTTATCACAGTTGTCTCGAATTGGTCTTCGCGCCACTCAAGCCCTATATGATGGAGCCAAAAGTCATCAAGTGCCCTGACGGGCACTTTCGCCGCACAATTTTTGGTCTTGGGCCGTACATCGCAGACTATCCTGTGTTGATAAGTGGCCTGAGCGCACTTAGTGGCTCAATGGACATGCAGATAACGGACTGCTTTAGATTAGATATACAGGACTTGTAGATTAGATTATTTTGATCTTTACAATCTCGGACTTCTTGTATTCTCTTATCTATGACATCACACATGTACATGACATCATGGACCACTCTGGACTGTCCTTGTACTACGTCTATGTACTTCCCTTTGTTCCCTTATCTTTATTGTGATGTCACTATGATATCATAGTCTGGACTCTTCTTGTTCTTTATCGCCTTGTTCTCCTTTGCATCCACTCCTTTGTCCGTGTATAGAACAATGCGCTCCTTGTATTTACTGTGACTCTATGTTACCAGCGTCACCCTCTGTAGCAGTATAAGTAGAGTACTTTGTACGCTCTGGCACATCACCAGTTCTCATCTGTTGTGTGCCAGGTATGTCTTCACCTCTGTAATATCACCAGTTCTCATCTGTTGTGTGCCAGACTACCATCTGCTTCACTTGTTTGACTGTCTCTGTTGCTGCTTCAAGCCTACCTCCATATCTCACCACAGTCTTCCCAGTCCACTGTGAGTATGGTCTTTATGTATGCTGTTCATCATCCTGAACAAGTTTGGCTCACTGGTATTATATCCAACTGGTGTCCAAAGTAAGTCGCAAGATCACCTTTCTGTATGGCCGCTGACTCATTATGTAAGATGCGATGCGCTACCAACTGACCTTGACGGTCCGGGAAGTCATCGACGCTCACAGGAGAAGACCGACCTTCTTGTCAAGACTTTTGATCGGAACATTCTCTGGGACGATTTCGGTCTTCAGCACAACATTGTGGTATGTATTATGCCTTCATTTTTTTTTGACGCTGTCTGATAAAACATCTGGCAGCCGTTCACATGTTCATTTCCACGCGCGGACATCCATGAGCTACTCGCACCAGATCTCCTTCACCAATTAATCAAAGGAGTATTCAAGGACCACCTCGTCGAATGGGTTCTAGAGTATCTGCACCAGACACACAGGGAGAAGGCCGCCTTGGAGATTATCGAAGACATTGACCGCCGGTACAGTCTTCTTTCTTTCTTTATGGCCCATGATTTATCCGATTCTAGGATCTCAGCCGTCCCACCATTCCCAGGTCTTCGCCGGTTCCCGGATGGGCGTGATTATAAACAGTGGACGGGCAATGACTCGAAAGTGCTGATGAAGGTACGTGCGCGTGGATATCTTATCAGACTCAGATCGGGCATACCAACGATATTGTTCCAGGTTTTTCTCGCTGCAATTGCCGGCTACGTGCCGTCTGCGATGGTCCGCTGCATTGCAGCGTTCATGGATGCTTGCTATATTGCCCGTCAAAATGCCATTAATTCCCCATCTCTCGAACACCTCCAAGACTGCATCAAGACTTTTCATCGACTACGTGCCATCTTCGTCGAGACAGGAGCTCATATATCGCTCTCTCTTCCATGTCAGCACGCTTTGGAACATTTCTACAACGCAATACACCTTTTCGGCTCCCCCAATGGACTCTGCTCCTCAATTACTGAATCCAAGCACATTCGGGCGGTCAAGGAGCCTTGGCGACGATCTAGTCGATATCTCGCTCTCACTCAAATGCTCAGGACTCTCCTTCACATGGACAAGATGTCGGTGTTACGTCAGCGCCTTCAGGACAGTGGGATGCTGCGGGGATCCGCCTTCGCATCCGGGCCTGGAAATGGCACAAATGACATGCCAATAGACGACTCAGAGGAACTCGAAGACGAAGATGATGCAGTTGTTTCGGGTAACCCCCAAAATGTGTCCGAGTTTGACGTGCAGCTTGCAGCCAAACTTCATGCGTGTACACTTTTTTTAGAATGACCTCATCGTTCTCATGTTGAACTTTCAGAATATGATTACCCTTCTCAACTCCATGCCCTTGCGGCGTACATCAAGCAGCCCAAATTCCCACTCGTATTTTCCCAGTTCCTCTACAAAGTTTCCCACCCCGACGAGCAAGTCGCACCATCAATGATCAGAGAATGCCCTGCCTTTGAGGGCATTATCAAAGTTTATCACTCCGCTATCACGACCTTTTACGCCCCTGGTGATCTTTCTGGGTCAGGTGGGTTACGGCGTGAGCGAATTCGATCGACTCCACATTTCTTTGGCCACCCCCGCCGCGACACCGTTTTTGTTGTTCTCAACGACTCCCAGCCGGGCATGGAAATTGGGTGGGTTCTACTTTTCTTTTCATTTGAGTACCGGCGAAAGAGCTTTTCATGTGCGCCAATTAATTGGTTTGTTCATGCCAATGAACGCGACCCCAACACAGGCATGTGGGTCGTGAAGCAGGAAGTCGACCGCCATGGTCAGCTGACTCTAGAAGTCATCCATGTGGACTCTATCGCTCGGGCAGCGCACCTTCTGCCCATCTACGGTAGCTCACGGGTACCGGAGGACTTTGACTACCATAATGCACTGGACACATATTACTCGTTTTTTGTTAACCATTATGTTGACCATCATGCCCACGAGTTTATTGGTACACATTAGATTGTATTCTAAATTAATTAGCTACGTTCTGGACCTCGCATGACAATATTTAGATCGAGTGAGTGGGTTTCTCGGTCTCCAGGTTTCAGGTCTCTGGAGACTGAGAAAACGGGAGAAACCGACAAAAACCAATGAAACGCAGGAGACTTATTTGCCTAATTACTGATGCATACTGCCGTGCCAACCGTCGTCGAATGGTGAATACTCGACATCAGTTGTTGGGCCAACAAGAGGTGCGTCTCCAGTATTACTTTTTCAAAGGCATCTCCGACTGACGCATTTGCAAGTCGATTGATATCATGGAGGCGATTTGCCCTGGTGCACCCAAGGGACGCGATGTCGCTGTTTCACCGAAGGGTATGTGTCAGCTCGAAACCTGCTCTACTTCGTGCCGGCGCTAACGTATACCGAAAGACTATTCCACACTTACAGATATTAGGGATGTGCCAATTTCTTAAACCTTCGTCTTTTCTCTGAAGTAAGTCCGTCATCAAGCATCCCGAACCGATAGATTGCAAAAAGAGTTCTCGTTACAGCAGGTTTCATAACAGTTGTCATGTTATGACCACTTTAGGTGTATAGGCGGTGTTTGAATGGGCACCTTGGTGACCATGCCGAATTTCTTTCCCACAAAAACTAATCATAGTAATTATTCCACAACCTCATTTTTTCAAGATATCTATTCCATAACCCCGATTCTGTATGATAACCCCATTTCTCGAGATATTTCCTCGTCCCTTAGCTATGAACCCCGCTCTTGAGTTTTGGAAGTCCGTATGGTCGCTAAATTTGGGGCATGACAACTGTTATGAAACCTGCTGTAGCAGCCCCAGATCAGGTGGTCACAAAAAACGAATACCGGGATACATGGGTGCAGATAGATCAAGCATGATTGATGTGCGAAAGTACAGCCACAGTGACCTGGAGAATCTCCTGTTCAAACATGAGACCGGCAAGGCCAAAAGCAACCCCGGTGTTGCGTTAGGCCTGTCCTAACGATGCTCGACTTGAGCGATGACAGAGTGGCTCGGCGGGTGAGGGATGACTTAGCGAGTATAGATACACAACCTCAACAGGAACGTGACCGTTGCAAGCACTGGGGCAAAGTCCACCAGGCGTATGCGCTGCTGGGCGACCTGCTCTACAAGGGCCAGGCGCAGTAGCAGACTGAGGGAAAGCACGAGACAGGCAAGAAGGGAAGAGACGAGAATTGGGATGAGGATTCAAGAAGACCAAGCTAAGGAGCTCAGTCTTCGTATCACCTACTAGATATACAATTGTTGAGGAGCTTTGAAGCTCCTCCTGAACTTGAACGTAAGGTACCTAATAGCAATAGTAGCTCGAACCCTACTACGACTAGTGCTTTGAGGTCCAGTCACAATGACCAGACAATGACCAGGACTGGACCGGACTGTAACCGGTCCAATAGGACCTTTGGTCCCAGTTACGTCCCCATTGGGCTTTGCCGGTCCGCGGTCCTGCACTGTCGCCATAATTCAAGAGACCGGCCAGAACCAGTTGGGACTGGTTAAGACCGGTCTTTTATACTCTAATTCACAAGGCCACTGTGCACATTCAAACGACTTTTATAAAATATGTTTGATGATATAGTTACAATAATCTACTAGCCTAGTACTTATAAGCTAAACCATAGCGTCGTCGGTGGGGCGCTGCGTCAGTGTCGTGGGGGCGCGAGACCGCGTCAATGTCGTGGGGGCGCGTCAGTGTCGTAGCATCGCGGCCCCACGTCGGTGTCGTGGGGGAACGGCACCGTGTCGTTGTCGTGGCGTTGCGGTGTTGCGTCGGTGTCGCGGGCCCGCGTTGATGTCGTGGGTGCGCGGCGCCACGTTGGTGTCATGGAGGCACGGCGCCGCGTTGTTGTCATGGCGTTGCGGCGCTGCGTCGGTGTCGTAACATCGCGACGCCATGTCGGTGTCGTGGGGGCGCGGCACCGCGTCGGTGTCGTGGGGGCACGGTGCCGCGTTGTTGTCGTGGCGTTGCAGCGCTGCGTTGGTGTCGTAACGTCGTGACCCCACGTCGGTGTCGTGGAAGCGTGGCACTGCGTCAGTGTGGGGGCACGATGCTGCGTCGGTGTCGGAACATCGCGGCCCCACGTCGGTGTCATGGGGGCGCAGCCGCACCGCGTCGGTGTCGTGCGGGCGTGGTGCCGCATTGGCGTCGTTGTGGCGCCCAGCGTGTTTGAAACCTAGAAAGGAAAAAAAAAATTGAAGTTAGTTAGTGACTCGGAGGGAGAAAAAGAACTTAGCTTGAAGGTTCAGTACACGAGGGTTGGATGTTGGATGTCGTCGTCCGGCCCGGCAACCTGCGTGCCGCTATATGGACAAACAACAACACACATCAGCACAAGTCGAAGCGTTGCGTTGTTGCTCTATGCTCTACGCGTTTTAGCATCTCTGTTCCCTCAGGCTAACTTCCCTTGTTACCTTACCTTTTCGTTAGCTCGCTTTCCAGTATATAGCCCATGTACCATTACTACAGTCAAGTAATAGTATAGACTTCCCCCTTCATGATCAGGATTCAGGTTTCGGACTTTTGAGCTCACAGTTTGTATTCCCCAGCATGCCACATTCATTCGCGGTCCAAGA
This sequence comes from Lactarius hengduanensis, assembly GCA_021525025.1. Taxonomy (NCBI): domain Eukaryota; kingdom Fungi; phylum Basidiomycota; class Agaricomycetes; order Russulales; family Russulaceae; genus Lactarius; species Lactarius hengduanensis. The sequence goes on from JAKELI010000122.1 coordinate 102,172, forward strand.
AACTTCAACCCGACACGTTCCCGACCTTGGCGGTCACACGTACGAAGTTTCACGCCACGCCAATGCGTGCACGATTATTTGCGACCACCCTCATTCAAGTTCCTGGCCTACCATGCCTGTTCCCGACCCTCCCGACCTTGCCGCACTTGCGCGCGGCCCAAGCCCTTCGACACAGATGCGCCCACGATCACTGTGGATGCCTATACGACAGCTCGCGCTCCGCGGAGACGTGCGCGACACCGAGCGACGCTTCACACACCCCAAACCCTGTGCACGTTGGAGACTGCAGTGGACTGGCATCCGGTATTTCATAGTTTGTATAGTAGCTTTTAGTAGATAGAATATATTTGAAGTCGTTATCTCACTGTGGGCCTGTGGCCAGTAGCGGTCACGACCGGTTTGACGCTAGGTCCGGTTAAGGACCAGTTTGGACTGGTCTGTGGACCGCGGTCCACCTAGTGTTGACCGGTCTTACCGGTCACAGTCCGGTCTTTCAGGGGTCCTCTGAACCTGAGGACCGGTTACGGTCCCGGTCCTTCCAAATCGGGTAAAAAAACCGGACTGGACCGGACCTCAAAGCACTAAAGTCTACGACTGTCCTAGGTATGAGTCAAGTCCGATACATGTGATAACCGAGGCTGACTGAGATGACTGTCCCTGACTAATACTAGGGTAGTCAGAACCCCACAAGTCTGCAGTCCGTACAAATGAGTCCGATTGCAACATCACCTCCTCTTTAGGTGCGACGTCCCGACGCTCCGAAGCCTTCATCTGTAAAGTGGGACCTGTCAAAAGCTGTCACCGACCGGTCCTGACCTGTCGGTGACAGCTTTTGACAGGTCCCACTTTACAGATGTTCCTCCTCGTACCTGATCCTGGTGCGCTGCGGCTGCTGCGCAGTCCTCTTACCCCTGCATCTGTAAAGTGGGACCTGTCAAAAGCTGTCACCGACCGGTCAGGACCGGTCGGTGACAGCTTTTGACAGGTCCCACTTTACAGATGCCTATGTGTCCTCCTCCTAGTCAACTCGTGGTCCACCATTGTACCTGCTTCGTCCTCAATACGCTCCATCGCGTTGGCCATCTCCAGCCGACGGCAGCAGCCCATCACCTTCCCTGCGATCTCCCCTGCATCAGGAAAATCAGAAAAAAACTTAGTGTGCTTAATTGTCTTATTTCTTAAATAAACACATCAAGTTGTCCAAGTTGCTTATTTTTGACTTGGCAAATTCTCACTAAGAGGACCCAACAAAAAAAGCATACTAAGACATAAGAAAGTACACTAAGCAAAGGCAAATATCCAAATATGTATACAATATTAAGACATGGTCACTGGTCAATGTTGTAAAGTGGAGTAAGTATCAAGGTTAAGAACAATTGGTTAAGAATCTGGCTTCTGAAGTATTGGTAAGCATTGAGCACTGGTAAGGTATTAGGCCAAGTATTACTGTATTACACTGCATCAGTGGTTACCTAGTAGGCCTACTAATTGATGCTGGCTAAAATTATTAATATAATACCTCTTCAACTTCCTTTGTCTTCTTGGCAGTTCTTGTGATACTTATTGATGTGGCTAATACTTATTCCAAGACTTACTGATACAGCTAATACTTACTGATGGCCAAATGCTTACTGATGGCCTACCACTTGGCAGCTACTTAGGCCAAGCCCACCAAGTAGTAGGCCATCAGTAAGTATTTGGCCATCAGTAAGTATTAGCCCTTCAGTAAGTATTACAAGAACTGTCAAGTATTAGCCCATCAATAAGTAGTAGGCCATCAGTAAGTAGTAGCCACTCAGTAAGTAGGTGCCAATCAGGAAGTGGTGGCTAATCAGTCAAGTATCTCAAGTTGACCTTAAGTTAAGCATATCATCATATTATGTTAAGGATATTAAGTACAATATCTACTAGTAATATGCACCTAGACTCCATCACCGCTCGCTGCCATGGCCATCATCACCACCGCCCCCGTCGTTGTTGCACCGTCACGGTAGCCGCTGTCATCATTGCACCATCATTACTTGTGGTTGTGTTAAAGCATGGCGTGGCACGGCTTCGTCGTCGTGGTTGTGCCATTGTGGCTGTCGTCGTGGTCGATGCCGTCGTGACCGTGCTGTCGTAGTCACCCCGTCGTGGCCGACGCTGTCGTGATCGCACCGTCGTGGCTGACACTGTCGTGATTGCACTGTCGTGGCCGACGCTGTTGTCGTTGCGCCGTAGTGGCCGATGCTGTTGTCATCACGCCGTCGTCACTTGCGGGTTGTGTTACAGCACGGCGGGCACGGCTGCGTCATTGTGGTCAACACTGTTGTGGTCGCGCCATCGTCACTTACGGGCTGTGTGCGGCGCGGCGCGGCGCGGCCGCGTCGTCGTGGTCGGTCATTGTGGCCGCACCATCGTGGCCGACACTGTTGTGGTCGCGCCGTCGTCGCTTGCGGGTTGAGTTACAGCGCGGCGCGGCGCGGCTGCGTCGTCGTGTTCGGTCGTCGTGGCTGCGCTGTCGTGGTCGCGCCATCGTGGCCGACACTGTCGGGATCGCGCTGTCGTGCCAACGCCATCGTGCCCGCGCCGTCGTCGCTTGCGGGTCGTGTTAAAGCACGCCCCGGCGTGGCTACGTTGTCGCGTGGGACTCGCATTGGTCCCAGACGGTGGTGGTGGTAGTTAGTGGAAGGAACAACGGGTGGACGAGGGACTTACGACTGAGGCGGTGAGGTCAGAGAGGTGGACGGCTACGGTCGTGGGGGTGTGGTGCCACAGCGGCTGTGTGGCAGTGGAAGGACCTGTCAAATGTTAGTATGTGACGGGACATGTACAGTACATAAGTTATGTACGTTGAACTTGCACGCACAGTTGACTTAGACCAAGACTTAGACGAAAAAAGTGTTGGTCGGAGGCTGAATCTGTGGCGTGGGAAAGTGTACCACAACCGTTCAACGTTCAACGCATGACTTGAACTCGAACGTTGAACGTTGAACGTTGAACCCCCAGCCCAGTCCTTCGTCCTTCTCTCAAGAATGGGACTTTGGCCGGCGTTTTTTTCTGTTAGGTGCGTTTTTTTCCCCCTTCCCTTGTTCTTTTAACATCCTTCTTCCAGGGCTCCCAGGAGCTGTCTCACCCGCTGCCATTGCACGCGGATCACCTTCACGGCCTGCCAGAGGGATGACCCCCATCCGCGGGAACCCGAGCCACCACGACACCATCGCCTCTCCTCTGCCCCACATTCATCTGTAAAGTGGGACCTGTCAAAAGCTGTCACCGACCGGTCCTGACCGGTCGGTGACAGCTTTTGACAGGTCCCACTTTACAGATGTTCGTCGCCGCGACTGACGATGAGCTGGGCTTCGGCCCAGTATATCAAGATAAGTTTTTTTTTCTTTTTTTTCGTTTCATGTCTCAATTATGCTACAGTTCTCATCTTTCCATGCACCTAGGTCGCTCGCACATCGCTCCTCAAACAAATCTCACAAATTCCCGTCGCCTCCGCCTCCGCCTTGCCGCGTGCTACCCCCTAGCCGCCGCCTCCACCCTTTGACATACAGGACCGCCATCACCGCCTCGTTCCGGCGCGCAAGAGCCGCCAAACCAACATGGCGTGTAGGCACCACCGCGACGCTACGACGCCGACAGCGAGGTCAATGACGTGGGAGACCGGTGGCGACAGCGACGCGGTGAGTTCCTTCCTGCCCTTTCCTTCCCCCTCCACTGACTGGCGGTTACACCCAGCACAGCACCCGCCGTTGCCGATGCCACGTCAGCCCCAAGTCTGGGACCACCACCATGCCCATAACAATGACATGGCCGTGGCAAGGGCTCAACACACGCGACGACGACGACTTGGTGACGACGACATGCGACGATGACGGGCGACGATGACGGGTGGCGACGGTGGGCGACGGCGACGGTAATGACGGTGGCGGCGGTGACAAGGCAGCGTCGGCGGCGGCGACGGGCAATCATTTCTAGTACCCCCCTTTGTATATTCCTTGTAGTGCATGCAATAAATGGATTTTTCTGTATTTTTTGATCTGTGTGACGACAACTGCTTATTGGATGCTTATTGAACTTTTAAGCTGCTTGAATGCTTCTTACAAGGCTTCTTACCAAGCTTCTTTTGCAGAATTTCATTAAAGACCAGCTTAAAAGATTGCTTACATCTATGCTTAGCCCAAGTTGGAGAATAAGCTGCTGTAAGGTGGCTATAAGCCAAATTCAGGAGATTGGCTTAGCCCATGGGGCGATCTCTGCCCCCGTAGGGGCCATAGATCGAAGACTATGTCCGAGCGAAGGGCGATCGGGCCGTCGGCCGGCTTAATACAGCTGTCAGTCACCCGTCTCCGAAGATAGGGGCCTGGACGGTCAGATCAGGGGCCGGTAAGGAAAAGCGGGAGGCAGCGGTTTCGAACCTGCGAA
>JAKELI010001220.1:0-10261 GCA_021525025.1 Lactarius hengduanensis
GTCTATGGCCCAGCCCAGCTAGTCATCTCTCGCGTCGCGGTGTCCCTTTTTCCGTCCGTTCTCCGCCTTCGCTATCATTTCGATTCGCTTTTACCATTATTATTTTCCCCTTTCTTTGCAACCGTGTCTGTAAAAATGTATGAAACGGCTCGAATGGATGGACATGGATGGATCTCTATCATTCGGCCGAGCCAAGGTCCGGACTGGGTCCGGTCTGGGTGGTAGGCTGAGGCAGGGGAGCCCATCGATCTCGTATGGCCGTCCGAGGTGGGCACACGGCGATCCACGCTGTGAGAACGGCTGTATTGTGCTGAAACGTTATTTCTAATCATTCGCCGTTGTTCACCATGGTGTACAGACTTTGACTGAACGTGGGGGTCACGAATTCAGAATGTTTTGACGGTGCCAAGAACAAAATCTTTGTTTATGTTTACGATCGGCAGGTTGTGGGGTCGCCGTTCCAGATATTCCCACTTGCCAGGTGACTAGGTGACTTCGTCGACGGTAAACTTACTTGTATATTGGTTTTGTCTGCGACTCTGCACTGATAAGCGTACGACTTTTGGTGTTGAATTATTATTGTTTGCGATTCACGCGGAATATCAACCTGCCATCTCCTATTGGCAGAAGAGTATAACAACCGTCTAAAGTGGCCGTTCTACGCAGGTTTCTCCCACCGGGTTCCTATAATATGAGTCTTCCTTCTCGAGCTTCGGTTATTTACGCACGACTCGGGGCACCTCCTAGGTACACTCGCGCGTCATAACTGGAATGGGCAACCGGTCGTCTCTGGCTTGTATCCCGGAAATATGAATGGATTCGAAAATGAAAGAGAAGAGGAGCTGAAATCAGCTCGCGCTCTTATCGTAATTGGTCACATGGATGGGCCTTGTCCGAGAGATCTGAACATAAGTCCGAACAAATAAGCTAACGCTTCACTATAACCTAGTCAGTAAACTAGTCTATACACTTGTTGTAATCATTTGGGTACTGTACAAAAGGAATAGGAACATGCGGATCTAGTGCGGTGTTAGGAAGTTGCACAAAACAAGGAGAATTATAACAGGTAGTGCAGGTAAGTGTGGGAAATGCACGTAAAGAGATCGCAGATTGTTAGTAGATTATAACAAGTAGTGAGGAGGGTAATGTCGTCAGAGCAAAGGTCAATAAACAAAGGCGATGGCGGGATAGAATGGAATGGCGAACTCTGGGGCGAGATATTATCACAACTCCTGCTCCCCAAACCGATCGTCGCAGAATTCTCGCGCATAGTGCACGGATACAATGTGACCGGAAAGCTTGCGCGCGACTATGAACGCCTCGATAGCTCGAGACATCGGGGTGCCCCTGAGGTGAATGACGCGTAGTGCCGAGAATACCTGCCGACCGACGACGCCCTCCGCGGACTGCTCCAAAGCGGCCGCCATGCTCGGAACCAGTGTGCCCGCCAATTCCAACTCCCGTACGCTAACGAACAGGCCAAACAGCTCCAGCCATTGAACAGGATTGACCTCGTCCGCAAGAGCCGAAGACGGTCGATGCGCCTCAATTTCGAGCCGCCTGACGCCGGCCACGAGCGGTAAAAGCTGTCTGTTGATATGGGTGAGTGAGGCCATTCGCCTGGCAAATTCCCCACACGAAATTTGCAGTCGTAAAGTTCCCCGGGGAGATGGGTGTGGAAAAGAGTAGGTGATGGAGAAACCGAGCTCCCAAAGCCAGATGGATGTTAGATAAGGTGAAGAACCCAGCCATTGTGTGAGGTCGATGAACTGGGACAGTTGCGGGATATCGAAGGCGAGCCTGTCGAAAAAGGTAATCTCGATCTTTTCGAGCAGGGGGGCGCTGAGTCCGGAAACGAGGACCTCCAGGTACTCGCTATCACCCCTGAATTGAAAATCGGCGAGAGTGGGGAGGACAACGCGATTCAATGAGCATGGGTGCGGGCTTTCTTGGTCCTGGAAAGCAGTTGGAGAGAGAAAGTGGACCTTCAGGGACTTGAGCTGGGGCGTTGCGCCTAGGCCAGTGGCAAGCGCCACTGGCGAAAAGTATCCCGCGTCTGGGATCTCCTCAAGCTGAAGAGAGAGAAGGTCCCTTGTAGACAAAAGAAGTCGTGGTAATGAAGGAAAGGCGGTACCACTGAGGTCGATTTTGCGCAATTTGGGGGTGGACCCACCCAGAAACTCATCAGGAAGGACTACTGATCCCAACATTTCTTGTGACCCCATCCGAAGGTATTCCAGTGCGGGAAACGGTTCCTGCACCAATGCGGTCAACTTCTCCAACAGTGAGCTCGTCATAGTGAGATTGATTTCGCGAATGCGGTCAGAATATTTGAGCGCGGAAATGACATTGTCCTCGTCTGCGGCGGCTAGGGGCCGCCAGAGTACCAATCGGGGGTACCACAGGGCGATGGGCAACTCCGGCCAGCAGTCCAGAGTCTTCCCGACTGGCCGTCTGTATGTGTAGACAAGTCGGAGGTCCAGGCGGCGTGGTGACGCGTATATGAGGGACCGCCATCTTTGGCAGACGTGAGCGAGCCCGTGCCATTCCCACGGGCCAAATAACGAGTAATCCAACGCATCGAGTCGGTGGTAGTCGAATATCTCCAGAAGGACCTCATCGGGGAGTATTTGAACTGTCACATGTCTGTCAACGTCGGCTTGGCCCACTTTGCGCGCGAGTCGCATCAACAATGGTACCAGAATAAGCGAGTCCTTGTACTTACAACTCACGGAGCTACTCGTCAAGACCTCGGCGAAATTGTCCTTGGAGGGAGAAGGGGTGAGTCTTGGGCTCTGCGCTATCGGAAGCTCGTCCCCCATTCGACTGGATTTGAAAAATGCGCTGCAAACGATCGCATTGAACGCGTCGACGATGGTGTATGGTGAAAACCGTGACGACTGTCGCGGAGCACTTTTCAGAGCACAACTATCTGAGGGGAATCTACGTTGAATGCCTCGTTAGCCCCAGCTTGACCCTAGCCGTGAAACGGGGGGAAGCACTGGACGTACCGGGGTGAGTTCATTGATGGGGGTTGGGTGGACTGAATACGGGGAAAGAGACCTTATATTAGATTATTGGCGCACGTCACATGCACTGAAGCATCGCATTGCCTCCCCCGCGTCTTCTCTGTTGTGGACTGCTTCGATCGGTAGGGCCCGTATCCTTAGGTGCTATTACAGACAGAGGGTGTGTGTGCAGATGAGGCACGCTGAGACAATGTGGGGGCCGAGTATCAAAAAAAAAGAAAAGAAAAAGAAAAGAAAATCCAGTGCCATCACCGGGCCGGCTTGTTTTCCCCACTTTGCCTTTGTTTGCCTGTTCCGACTCGCTCGAGACTAAACCTACTGAGAACATTCGAGAAATAGGGCTGTATCTAGGAGACCGTCTGGGGAATCTATGCAGCTTGTCATCGAATTACACTCCATGTCCGCCGCGGATACTAGAGAAACCCTTCTTCAAGCCGTGGCAACGCATCACGTTCCTGAAACTGGTACTTGGGATTCACGACATGGACAAAACGACGCCGAAATCAAAGCAGGGCCCCGGGTGAAATAGACAAGATGCAGATAGTATGTACGAGATGGATCCATTGGTTCTAAACCACCACCCCCGAAGTGCACGGATACGAGCCGACCGGAGAGCCAACCCGCGGAAAGAAACAGGACGGGTTTTCTCAAGCGAAAGTCGCGCAATACCGTCCACTGCAAGTCCATTGTACGTCAGTGTAATTGCAAGGTCCGAACCGAGGGGGTCAATTCAACCCACGCCTCGACAAGTTGTTCCACGCTGTCGACGAATGGGGGGAAATTGTCTATAGGATGTGGAAAACGAAGACACCCGCGGGGTCACCTCAAAACACCGAGCGCCCAGCGGGTAGAGTAGTGAGAAAGAAGAAAAAAACAATAACTTATTGCTGTCTGAAGAGATCGAGAGCACGGATGCTCGACAAGGAAACGATGGTCCGACGCTACTCGTATACTGGGAAAGCTATGGTAGCAAAGGCGAGCACGAGCTACTAGTCCAAATGCACGCACATTACGCTGATACTGATCGATACCCGAGAACGCCCCCGAATAGAATCGGAATGAGTAAGAGGAGGCGACAAGGCAAAAGTGATCATGCACTTTTGTCCGGTCCGGGCGAGCAGTAGGCGAGCGGAAACGAATCTCAAGAAACTCGAGTGGTCGACACAGACAGGCCAGGCCCGAGTTAGCTCCCAGCATGTTCAAGATGAACGTAATCACACGAGCCGAGCAAACTGGATAACGTAGGAAACGTCGCGGCTCTAGCAGATCTCGCTCAGTCGATGAATCCGCCACGAAAAGAAAAATGGTTAGAAGGCGGGCATATCCAAAAGTCAATTTTTGAAATGCTCCCGGTCCCGGGAATGTCTACATCACCAAATTAATATTTTTTCGACAGTAGCTAATTCTTGACGATGAGACCGGCAAGGTATTCTAGCTGCGCGACGGCCAAGTGGAGCAGTGCCAGGCGAGTAGAGGAATGGAGGGTGGTGTCGTCGGGTGGCAGTTTTTCTTGACACCACGACGAATAATGTCCAAGCTTTCGCCTCAGTGCACAGATAGACACAGCTCAGGTTGACCAGAGCGCACGGCGCATGATGGAATGAACGACCCAATAGACAACAACATTGCTTGAAACTCGTCGCGTCTTCGCGCCGGCTCCGAAGACGGTCCATAAAAACAGGTCAAGGAACAATCAAGACGTCCGCCTCGATAATTGGTAGGCGTGATAGAGACAGATGGGAGCAAACGAAGACACTTCTCATGTCGACATTTATTTGCAGTCGCATTGAAAGCCACCCCTTCAAAGCGGATAAGCCCGGCATTTCGATAACTGGCACTCAAGTAGTAAGAAATTTCAAGGACGAGCTGGTCAACATCGAGCCCGAAAACATTATCGATCCCAATGGAGAGGTTTTTCCCAAGCCGTCGAGAACAAGAGAGTGGGGGGGAGGAGGGAAGGAAGCGACGGACAAACTTCAGACCGTAGTCGCGAGGGTCCTCTTGCGAGTCCCACATTCAAGTTGTTGGTAAGACATCGTTGGTAAGCAGCTACTATCTATCGCACAATCTGGGGGCGAAAGTGGGTCCACACACACACACAAATGAAATCAGGAAGCGTGCAGTGACCCTTGATCCAACAGAAGCAACGCACTGCCAATTCCCTCCACTGGTGCGTTAGCGCACAAGACAGCGCTCGGTAGGGAGAAGAACCTGTTTTGCCATGTGCTATCAGAACATTCCTGAGCGGCCATGAAATCGTTAATCCTTTTGTCAACATTCAGAGGCAAGTAAACCCATGCATTCTGTAGGAGCATGATGAAGCCTAATGGAAGGGTGGCCCATCATGATCTGGAGTTCGCTCGCGCGTATCTCGGCTGATTTCTTGCACGGGCCCGGGTGATGCGAACACGGCGAAAACAGCGCTCTGCTTCTGCACCTTACGCAAGCAAGCAAGAAACACTCCTATGGAAGTCGTCCTGCCAGTAGGTCGGTCGACCATTGTCGGGGGAGATCTATCGCCCCGGAAGCAAGTCGGTTCCGTAGTCAAATGTTAATCGCCCGCTTCGGGCGACTCGGAGTCCTGATGGCCAGAGAGTATAAGCGAACCGTCGCCATCGCGCACGTGTGATGACTCCAAAAGACAACTTGGCATACGCCCACATGCTTGAACGCCGCGCCAATCATTTGCCCCGAGAGTACTGTAGTAGCCCATCAGTTCGAGGTGCAGCCCGAGGTGCGCAAAGGCCATCTAAGTGGGCGGCCCAATAAGACGCCCGAGACGCCCGCTCCCATCCGGGAGCGGGGAGGTTTCTAGATGGAAGGGAAGAGGAACCTTATCTGAAGAGGTTCCGCATAGTCACACAAAGCGAAGTGCCACAGAGGGTTCCGTACCCCAAGGCGCACGGAAATGGAAACCAAAAAAAAGCCCAGGACGCAGAATCAGCCACGCGGGCGGACACACGACGCCGGACAACTAGCGCGTAGTACATATCTGGACGCCACGAACGCACGATGGTCCATTGGGTAATAGCCACGGGGCCAAGTGTGAACGAGCGCGAGCCTGAGATGGTCTGAAGATAAAGACAATTGGGTGCGCAGTAGCAAGATGAGGGTAATGTACAAAGGGGGAAGAAATAAGCAACCATCCCCGTTGAAAAAATGAACCCTACCCACGAGGGCGTAGCGCCAGGGTAGGGCTACTAGGGTTGATAGGGTTAAGCGTAGCCGGGTCATTAACCAAAAAAAAAATGGGGGGGGATCTCAACCCTGATCCCAACTCATCAGTGTGGGGGCCAGTGGGGGGCCCGGCGCCTCAAGGCCACAAGCTCAAGCTCAAGCTTCAAGGGCCCCCAGGCACGGCGTCGAACCCTGAACCGAGGCAGACTCGGAGTTCCCTGCGCTCTCGAGAGGCTCTGGTTCCGGGCTCAACGGATTACAGTGGTGACGTGCGTTACGCACTTGACCAACATTCTTCTTCCCAGAACCGGACGTAATTCGTACTGCCGACCTAGACCGGTGACCGTTCGCTTTATGAGGTACAATCCTCATTCGAACGGCTGGCTGGCCACGCGTCTACTGCTGACCTCGACGCGCGCTCGGAAATACTGGAGGAGTTTACAGGATTGCTCTCTCTCCGGGTTCGGTTTCAAGGGCCATCTCTGGGAAGAATTGCTTGCTTATTATGTCACATGAGTGTATATGCGTATCTAATACATAACTGGTTTTTCGGTGAGATAAGAGCCCCCGAAAGGGGAAAGAGTGAGGTGGGTGTAGGGCGTCTCTATAGTCAAATTGTGTTTACTTGGTGCGCTTGTAAATCTTCTCCAGGAATGTGCTGAAGACAGCGCGGCGGAGCACTGCGTCGCCGTTCGGGCTGCGCACCTCCGGCACCGCACCGATGAGCGCGTTGATACGCGCATACGACTGCGCCTCGTATTCCGCGTACTCATTGTCAACACCGACCTGGCGGAAGATCTCCTTGACGCGTTCCTCTGCCGCAGGGTCCTTCCGCCCGTAGCTGGCGTCGAGGATCGCGCGCTGCTCGGGAGTGGCACGTGCGAGGGCCGTGTTGATGCACCACGAGCACTTGTTGTCTACGATGTCCGTGCCGATCTTGCCGATCTGCTCGGGCGTCCCAGAGTAGTCGAGGTAGTCATCCTGGATCTGGAAGTATTCGCCGAGCGGGACGAGGATATCCAGCGCGATCTTGTAGTAGTCAGGATCCGACTCGTTCCGCTTCTCGACGGGGAAACCGCAGAGGAGCAGTGCGAGGGCGACGGGGAGATAGAAGGAGTAAAGAGCTGTCTTGTAGATGACGATTGTGCTGTGCCTGTGCGTCATCGTGTAAGTTTCGGAAGAGGTGACGAGGTAAGAAAAGAGCGCACCTGGCAAGAGAGAACTTGGACAGATCTACGCTGTCTTCTGGAGCGGTTATCAGGTCAACGAGTTGACCCATTTCCGTCTGATACGAGACCTGAACAAGCAGCTTAAGCGACTCGTCGAGGATGGGGGGACGACTGGCACACCTCATGCAAAAGATCAATGATGTCAACGTAATATGACTCCTTGCGGAAGTGCTTGCGGATCATTTGGAAGATCGCCCCTTCCAGAATGAGCGCGTCGTTAACGGCCATGAAGCCGACACCTTCCATGCGATACCAGCAGGGCTGGCCACGACGAGGTGATGCTCGAGTCCATAATGTCATCAGAAACGAGGAAATAGGCTTGCATCTTGAATCAGTCGTCAACGGTGGGTCATAATAACACAGAGGATGAGAGGAACAGACCCATTCAACAGACCAGCCGAGGACGGCGGCCTTGAAGTATTCCGTCTCGGTGAGCTCGCGACCCTTGAGGATCGCGACGGTGTCAACAACGCTCAGTCCTCGGTTGAGCTTTCCCCCGGGTACGTTATAGTCCATGCTCTGTCGAACGAATAAGATATTGGTACCGAGTGAAAAGAGATAGTAGAAGCACGAACGCGTCGATAGTACTCGATGGCCTCCTCGGGCATGTTGTGTTTGCGAAAGTCGTCGAGGAGATCATCGCGAACGACGGTGTAGACAGCCTCGAAGCGTTTGCGGGCAGTAGCCTTCTTGTCCTTGACGGCTGTTGGAGGAAGAGGGGCGGGAGAAGGGGTGGGTGAGGTCGCGATGGGGGCCATGTTGAAAGGTGAGATGAAGGGGGCTGTGGGAAGTGGACTTAATATAGGGACCGGCGAGGTGGAACGATTTGGTTGTGCCAACAAACAGTGCTCTTGTCTTCTCATCTCGGCCGACTTGACGGTCCTTCCCTTCTCGTCTCTTCGGTTCTTTTCCGGGTCCGCGGTCACTGGCACGTAACCGTTCTCCGTTCCTTCCCTTTTGTTCTCCTCGTCTCAGGCTCGCACCCTGCATTCCTGCTCCATATAGTAGCCCTTTCTAGGTCGGACTACTGCCGCTAGAGTGGGGAATCCGTCAAGCGATACCGTAATAGCTAAGCGCCTTGTTTCTCGTTTATTAGCCGAGTGGCGGTCTTCCTTAGCGCCACCAGTCGCTCCTGTATCGTTTCCGAGAGTGCAGTAATTCTCCCCCATACAATCCTTCAGCTCACAGCATACACTACAAATCTACTCCTAAAGCCAAAATCTTTCTTCAGGAACGTCAGCGATACTTCCTGCGCGGGATGATTTCCAATATGGGTGAGTCGGCTGCCTGAAACGTGAGAACTCGTGGGCATCTCGGTTGTAGCCGCAACCTATGCCCAACCCATGCCATGCACGACATGCATGCCACCTCGGTCGATGCCAGTACGTACCTGTACACATGTTTGCTCTCTCTCAATGATGACCAGGACCCTTCACCACACCCAAGGCCATATTGATCCCACCCAAAGTAGGACGAGGTCCCGGCATCTTAAAATTGCCGATGACAGATAGTGCGTCCACACGACGCACCGCACATCAAGCCACAGTGGCTGCCACACATACAGTAGCACCACTCCATGATGGACGACGCGCTGCAATGCCCTATTCCCACAACATCCTTCCGTACGTATGAAATACGTACGAAATGTGCTAGACACAATTGTCAATGCCAATGCTGCCAATTGCGGGCGCGTTGACGTGACTAGTCCAATTTGCTCTTGGAAGTATCTCACGGCGTGAATCAGTGATGCATTAGGTGACGTATACGCAGAGGGTGGTCCTGATAAGCACTATCATGAAACTATCATGGAACATACAAGCGGCGCAATGGGATATATGACCAACAAGGGTTCAGTTTCTCCCATATCTAGTGGTCTATACCTGACACTTGCTACAATTGAGAAGGATGTCATGATACTGTTCCGCTTCCATTTCCATCCATCCATCAACCGGTGGCTACCTCACATATGTCCCACGGCGGGCTCTCCTGCTCCTCCCACACGCGCACGGACAACGGGGGCGTCGAGATTGGTCTAGATGGGTCCACGCACACGCTCATTCCGCTGCTCGCGCCGTCGCCGTCGTCGCCACAGGCCGCGCAGAATTAGTGGATGCAGGGGTCGCGGCAGCGCCGCCCGCCTGTGGCCCTGTCCTTCTTCGGGCCGAAGCCCGGGAGGCACGTGAGCTGTGTCGCATCGGCCTGTCCCTGAAAGGGAGGAGAACGGGGAAAGTGGAGACACGCCAAATGTCGTTCGTGTTGTCTGTGCACAGGTCCGCGTGCCGTACGCAGGAGCGTACCTGTCATCCGTTGGGGCATTTCTGTGCGCACCACTTCGCATGTAACTTACGAGGGTGCACAAGCCAAGCCAAGGCACAAGCTGCTGAAGAACCACGTGATCCGGCTTAGATCTCCACTTGGTTCAAGTTTCTCTGTTGCATTACGAGAACCCTTGACGACCCCCTGGTGCAGTCGTGAGGGACTCGAATCCTGGCACCAGACTTCCCGTCCGCCCGACCTGACGTAAAGACTTGGTCCTGAATCTAGCTATTTCTGTTCCTCAGCTCGGGCAGCCCTGTGGGCAAACTCAAGCAGACGAATATAGTATTGGGACCAAAGCACGCTCGCAGCAGAAGAGATATCGGGGCTCTTTCCACATCCACATAACTGGAAGCCGGAAAAGGCCAAGCGGATTGTGTCAGAGTTACTTTTAAGCCTCATTGACGGACTGCCGATCTCCGAGTCGGGTCGCGACGGCCTGTCAGATTGTGTTGTGGAAATGCCCCAGATTCCACGGTGGCATCCCACGACAACAGGGACACGTCAACG